>PVJC01004448.1:0-15414 GCA_004026665.1 Murina feae
GTACTTTGCTTCCGCTGCTGCTCTGAGTCTCAGACTCTTCTCTGGTTGTAGGATTTTCACTCAGCCAGCCGTCCTGCGGGTGCGAGTGGTGTCCGTGTGTTCTTTTCGTGGTTTTTCTGAAATAGTTGTTCACAGCTGCATATGCGGTGTCTACCCTATGCCGCCATCTTGTTTCTCCCGGTGCTAGCCTTTTAAGAGGAACAGCTGGGTCTCCAGCAGCCTCTGTTTCACTGAGCTCTAATCTGCATTAATTTTTTCAGCTCATAGTTATGGAAACTTCTTTTCTAAGGTCTGGGACCCTGGGCTAGGGACCTGGTGTGTGGCTGGGACCCCTTCCTCCTCTGAATGGGCTCCACAGAGATGATCTTCTTCCCAATTAAAAAAAGCGGCACATCTACCAGTCTCTGCATACTTTTTTCTTAACTTCTCTAGTTATAGGACTTCCATTCAGCCAGCTTTCCAGCAGTTCTGGATGGTGGCTGTTCTGTAGTTTAGTTGTAATTTTGAAGTGGTTGTGGGAGTGATGAGTACAAGCATTTACCTATGCCACCATCTTCCGTGCCTGCATGTCTTTTAAAAAATGTTTTTATTAATTTTTTTAGAGAGAGAGATAGGAACATTGATGGGAAAGATACATCATTGATCCATTGCCTTCTGCATGCCCACCACTGGAGATCAACCTCACAACCTGGGCATGTGCCCTGACCAGGAATTGAAGCATGGTTTCTGTGTCAATGCTCAACCACTGAGCAACACTGGCTGGGCTCTGTATGTCATTTACCAGCATATTCCCTAATTAAAATGAACCCTTATGCCATGGACTGGATGTTTGTGCCCCCTCCATTATTCATATGTTGAAATCCTAGCTTCCAAGGTGATGGTATTAGGTGGTGGGGCTTTTGGGAGATGATTAGTTCATGAAGGTGGGGTCCTTATGAATGGGATTAATGTCCTTATAAAAACAGCCCCAAAAAGTTTCCTTGCCCTTTCTACTCTGTGAGACACAGTGAGAAGGTGTCCTCTCTGAACCAGGAAGTGGTCTCTTACCAGATACCAAATCTGCTTGTATCTTAATCTTGGACTTCCCAGCATCCAGAAATGTGAGAAATAAATATTTTTGTTTATAAACTACCCAGTTAATGGTATTTTTGTTAGAGTAGCCTCAACAGACTAGCACACCTTAGATCGTGGTTCTCAACCTTCCTAATGCCGTGACCCTTTAATATAGTTCCCCATGTTGTGGTGACCCCCAACCATAAAATTATTTTCGTTGCTACTTCATAACTGTAATTTTGCTATTGTTATGAATCATAATGTAAATATCTGATATGCAGGATGTATTTAGGCAACCCCTGTGAAAGGGTCCTTTGACCCCCAAAGGGGTCGCAACCCACAGGTTGAGAACCACTGCCTTAGATGAAGTTTGACATCCACAGTAATGGATATACATTAAAGAGGTCTCAGAAGGCTCACCTGTCTGTGATTATAGGTCTGGAAGCCATGTCTTTCATTCATGTCTAGAGAAGACATACTTTTGAAATAATGGTGAATTATGTCAACATTAGCTGGTGCTGCTAGTCAGGGTGAGAAAGCAGTTTGGGTTTGCAAATTGGACAGCTGCCTCTTACAGAAACTGACCTCTATTCAGATGCTTGCACTTTATAAACCTTCCCAAGATACTCACCAGCCCACATCATTGTAGAAGGGAAGACATTTCCAGTTGAAAATTAGTGCTGGCACAGAATGCATTTTCATTGTGGGTGAGTGATTCTGTGTACTATAAATGGAAATTGTTTGACAATTCTATTCAGAATAACAAGTAAGGTAAACATTAATATACTAGAGGCCTGGAGCATGAAATTCATGCACTGGAGGGGGGTGTCCCTCAGCCCAGCCTGCACCTCTCCAATCTGGGACCCCTCAGGGGATGTCCAACTCCCGGCTGTCGGACATCCCTCTCACAATCCAGGACGGCTGGTTCCCAACTGCTTGCCTGCCTGCCTGATTGCCCCTAACTGCTTCTACCTGCCAGCCTGATCACTCCCTCACCACTCCCCTGCCAGCCTGATTGATGCCTAACTGCTCCCCCTGCCAGCCCAATTACCCCCAAATGCCCTCTCCTGCAGGCCTGGTCCCCCCCATAACTGCCCTCCTGTACAGGCCTGGTCGCCCCCAACTGCCCTCCCCTGCCGGCCATCTTGTGGTGGCCATCTTGTTACCATATGGGGGTGGACATCTTGTGCGAGGGTGTGACAGTTAATTTGCATATTACAGCTTTATTATATAGGATACCTAAAAGGTAGAATTGATAACTTGTCACTGAATACCTTTCTATGCTTTCAATTTTGAACCATGAGAATGGCTTACTTATTCGAAAGTTAAATACATATTTTTAGAGTTTAATTAAACAAAACTAGTGCTCTAAGGAATCACCTGAGGTGCTTGTTTTAAAATGCAGATATTTAGGCCACACTCTCTAGATGCTCCAAGTCAATAAGGAATTGGGAAATCTACATTTTTCAATAAGCAGCCTGGGTGATTCTGATGTAGGTGATTCCAGAACCAAGGAACTGTAGGGCAAATGACCACAGACTATATTTATACAACAGATTTATCTTTATTGAACACTGAATTCATGCATCTGTCCATTTAATAAATTATGCTTTATTATATTAAAATATAAAACACATTTCTCATCTTCTATGACTTGAATATTCAGCTTACTACACTGGATTTGACTTAATGTTGACAAACCATGTACAATGTGATAGAAGCATTGGAAACATTTCTTGAAAACTAAGAGTACAGTTTATGAGCACACTTCACAGATAGAATTTTAGATGGTCACAGAGTTAAGTTTGCACATTTAAAAAGATCTAAATCATTCATATTAACATTGTGAATTTCTTATAAATTATTCATTAGTGTAAGTTGTCTAGGCAAAGCCAAGCCATGACATTATTTATACTAAGTACCACACCTGGAACTTGTTCTGAGTTATTTAACACAGAGCACATTTTTAATGCAATAAATATTTATAGTTAATAGTAACAAGTACAATGATAATTTACAAAATATGGTTCTAATATTTTAAACAGAACATGACATTAAACAACTTTGTGCCATGTATTTTTACAACTCAATGAACTGATAATTTAAACAAATTTTATTACCTATAACCCTGCTGACTTGGGTGCAAGAAAGGTCATGCTTGAATCAGTTAAGTGAGGTTACAGAAAAAAGATTTTTTTACAGAAAGTTAGTTTTATCTTCTTAATGTTGTACATTATCAATATTGATATATCAATATCTAAAAATGAAGCAAAGTAATGAAAATATTTGGATTCACAGCATGCCCAAATTAAATAATGTACCTTGGGCACTGAAATTCTGAGTTATATCAAAATTTTCAAGCTTGTCTTGGAATTAATGAGATGTTGAATGTGTGAAATTTTACTCTCCATTAAAATAATCCTTGTAAAAGACCATAAAATTATGTGTGTCCTTCCATGTCATTATATAGCTCTGGGAATTAAAAAAAAACAACAGGAAAATAATCTTATCTTCTAGAACATGAATATAGTGAGGGCAGAGAGATGATGGTGTCTGGGTTTATCATAGGGCACTTGGGGCTAGGCACTCAAACCTGAGCTCATGACTTGGTCCCTTAGACCAGGAGAGATTTTTCTGGTAGAAGCTATTCAGCTAGTTTGGGTCTCTAGGCTCTGGGAAATCATTCACTGTCATAGCTTACTATTTGGGGGAGGGGGAGGGAGGGAGTAGGGGAGTGGATGTCTTCACCTCTTCTTGACCTCTTTTCTCCAACTAATCCTGATGCAAAGGATTGACTGTTCTCATGTGGGTCCTCTCACTGCACAATATTTTTTTCTTCTGGGTTAGTCATAACTGGGGGAACTTTTTCTCAGGGCTTCTGGTTGCCACTAAATTGTGTCTCTGGAGGCAACAGAGCTAAGGAATTTCCTTGCCTACCTACTTCATGCCTCATTTCAGCCTCTGCCTTCAGTGAGTGCTTAACTTAGGTGCTTAGAAACATCTTTGATGCTCTTTGTATATATTCTTTGATTTTATCACTAGTTCAAGCCTTATGACAAAATCTGGAGTAGGAAACGGGACTGCTAAGCATTTTGAACTTAATTTCTCAAATGGGCTGGATTTGGGAAGCAATGCTGAGTAACAGAATGAGTTTAAGGTCCACATTAATGCTCTGCCATTCAACTGTGCCATGTAACCTTGAGATCACGAAGTAACCTCCATGAGCCTCAGCTTCATCGTCTGAATACTCTTGAAGGTGCTTGTGAGGATGAATAGCAATGTGCTTAATATTGAATTTGGCTTGCCATTGGTGCTTGGTGAAACTGAGCCTCTTCCTTCCAGCATCTCTAGAGCCACAGAACTCCATTCCGGTTTCAGACAAATACCATATGTTTTGAAGCTTGTGTTTTTGCTCCTAAGGACTCTGCCCTTCTTATCTTAGCCTTCTACTTCACTGTGACGCAGAATGCTGTTCCAACTAATATGCCTCTCTTGGGGCAACCAACAATGACACTGTTCACTCCTTTGTGCCAAGTTAAACAGACTTGCTTTGGGGATGACAGACTATCCTGTAACTGGGAAAAGCAATGATTAGTTCTGTTCTTCAATATCACAGAAGGAGCCATGAGAGTGAATGCAATCAGATTAAGTTGAATCATATGAAATCACCTTTTTGTAGGTCAAATGTGGTTCAAATGCAGTTTCACATGTTTTAGCCTTATAGTTTGATAGGACTTTTAATCTAATGGTAGATGGTCACTAGTAAATGTCATTTTCAAATTTCCATGGTTAATGATGTAGAGCAGCTCTTTGGTCAGCAGGGCAGGCTTGGATTACATGAGGCAATGAGTATAAAAGTGCTGTATAGGCCATGAACACTAATTAAATGCAAAGTATTTTCTGAATTAATTGTGGACACATAATATTTTAACCCAGGGGTTGTTAAACTTTTTACAAAATTAGATAAATTCCATAAAACTGCATTTTTAACATGAAGTTTCACAAGAGAAAGAGTCTGTTCTTGGTGTGCTATATGTTGATTGCTCTAGATATGTTCAACTGGAATATACCCAGAGGAATACACATCCAGGTGAGGGCTGAGAGGAATCACCATCCAGATACAAAATAAAGTAGAGCTTCTTAGGGCTTGGTTTCATTGGATAGCTCATACAAAGCCTGGTCCCAGGAGGGCAAATAATTCTGTTGTCAGCTGTTAATCCATTTAGTCAAAATTTAGACAAAAGTGCAAAACCTGTTCCATTCCTCCCAGGAACCCAGGGTTAATTCTAAGCTACTCTCTAACAGTGGCTAGTTCCTGGTATGGATGTGAAAGGCCCAAATGACAAGAAAGTTTACATCCTTCTCAACAAATCACAACACGAGTGCATACTATTCACTCTACTCTCATATAGTCATTCACTCTACTCTCGTATAGTCAGGTTCTTAGGGCAATCATCTCTATCTGACTTCTAGTAAAGGTGACTTAGCCATTTTTTAATCCACAGATTGAGGATGTCATTCAACATGTAGTCCCCAAACAAAGCTAATCTCTATTACGGAAGCTATTTCGTGCGTGAATCGACTTTGAAACCAATAACTGACTGCTACTTTTGGCATAAACAAAAAACTTTATAACTTAAGTGTGCCTGTGCCCTATGGACAAGTTCCTTTATTTTTGTTCAATGTGCACTTTCATAACAAGCTGAGCTTGGCTCATGTGAGCAGCCTCTAAATTGTTTATTTACCTAGGTGTTCTCCATTCTTCAAGATAACACCAAATTGTTTATAGGGCAAAGCGGGAAATCCAGGACTTGTTAATGAGGCAGAAGGCCAGGTTCAGTGGGGGAGTGAGCGCCGCCAGAACAACAGGGTTTAGTCATCTCCATTTGTGGGGAATCATCAAATCAACAACAGGGAGGAAGGAGCCTTGTCTTCACCAAGCTGGGAGGATCATTTTGCTGTGGAATATCACTCCTGCCAGCCGCTGCCCCTTCCTTGCCAGCAGCAGCCATTGGTGGGAAGACTGCTTTGTTTATTGCTTAATCTATCACTATTGAGCTGCCTGCCTTAGGGAGGCTCAATTTAAGATAGATTGAAAGGTAGTGTCTGTCAATTGAATAAACACAGATGGTTTTCCACAGAAAAAAATTGATTTTTTTTCCCTTGCCAACGACATAAGCGCTAAATGTGATTATCTTTGGAAGCCAGGCGTGAAATGTCTTAGTTCCAAGCCTCTGCCACACTCCACCCTAGAAGAGAAGTGATATTACGTGAGAGTGTGGGTCTAGCTCACTGTTAATTTAAGTTCTTGAGGTGAAATAAAAATTTGACTTCCCTAGAGAAGAGTCTGATTAAGTCCACCCCTATTAGCTTTGAGTCAATCCGGCAGTTGATTCATACAATAGTTTTACCAGTCTTAGGTCACTGGCTGGCAAAGGCCTCCTCCAACCCTTTAAGTCTCAAAGAGCTTATAGGATTGCCTAAAGACACACAGCTAAACGTAGACTTCATTCTCTTCACTGTTTGGCCAAAAGCTGGGGAGGAGACCAGACACAATCCATGCCACGAGAGTAAGTAACTAAGGGAGACATTAAGATGAGTCCTACTTCCAAAATGTCTTTGGAAGCAGGTAGATCAGAGATGCTTGAACAAGTTACGTTAGGTACCCAGAATGCTACATATACCTCCTTAACAACTACCTAAGAATGAAGTCACTTATACTCAAGAGTCTTGAAGAAAGCCAAGGGTAAAATTGTAGAGCAGTGGTTCAAGATAGCAGGCACATGGAGACTGAAGGGTGAATAGGAAGAGTACCCTTTGCATAATGAGGAGATTGAGCAATCTGTTTTCTTATGTCTCATTCAGCTCTAATTCTAAAACATAACAAGCTAATGGGACATCATTCATACGAACATTCCAAGGAGTCCCTGAAAGTTATAAAACAGTGAGTTTCCTTTCATTCCGTGAACGTGAACATGAATGTGGAGTGGCAGTTCAAGGATTTGCAAAGAGAAGTTGATGCAAGGCTAGCAGAAGTGGGGAAACTGTGAGCATGTGGGTTCCATAAATGCTTTAGACACAACACTAGAAATAATGATGAGACTCAGAGGCTTGTAGCCATAGAAGGGAACTTAACACTGTCCTCTCATTCTAGAGAAGAAAAAATCAGTCTAGAGAAGGGATATTGATAGCTAAGGTCATTTAGCTAGAGACAAAATTGGAATGTCAAGCAAAAAAATCTTGGTTCGTTCAGCTACACTACCTGTCTTGATTTTGAAATTGTTCAATGTAATTGTGGACTACCAAGAAAGCAGGAGTGTCCAGTATAAAAGTTAATGCAGCAAACAGAAGTGAAGCAATTTTACTCCAGCTAATATAACTGTAAACACACATCTTTACAATGGTCTTGATCCTAACTTCTAAAGATCTGCAGACAGTGAGTTCTTCCTTGTATCAAGAGACAAAAATCTTTTAATATATGTCATGTGCTAAAGAGAGCTGGTTGTTCTAGCTCACCTGGATAGAGAAAACTAGAAATAAAATGATCTTGGGATGGAAGGGATATACATCAGGGCACATTTGCAGAATTTGGATTTATCATTAGCATGTTTGCAATCTGTCAAATTGGCCTGTTCTTGAATAAAAAAACAAAAAACTTGATTCAGGTTTCTAGAGTAAGATGGTCAAATCATTTTATTCACTTAGAAAAAGAGAAATATTTAAAGCCACTATTTTAATGCACATGCGTTGTTTTGTGAATACTCTTAAATAGAAACAATATATCTGTAGCTGTTTTTAATCAGTTCTTAAAGCTAAGTCCTCTATAACTTTGTTGTACATATTCAGGTAGAAATAAATATTACTGAACTGTATTAATTTCTTCCTGCAGACTACAGGTGAATCACTTTTTAAATGTAAACATGTTTCTACTTTCACTCAGCTCTGATCCTTTTTCCTCCTATGAAGTTACTGCTTTGACATAATCTCAGTAAGTACATTTGACTGAAAATCCTATCTACCAAAAATAAACACTATAGTTTATGCACTTATAATGTTTGATGAATTGATAGCATGTTCAATTCCTCTCACCTCAAAAGGATTTCTCTTTTATGGTGGAACTGATTACAATTGGGCAATCAAAAAAGAACTTCCATCAACTTAGAATTCAGAATATGAGATATTTACATGGATCTTTACATATGCGTTTGTGTGTTCGGTTGTGTTTTTGCCTTAAGTATTTCTCCTATGTCTTCAGTGATGTCCAACACTTAGATTTATCTTGAACAGGTTTCTAGTGTTCTCAATTTAGGGACTGTCCTTCATATATGGAACTCTTTCATAGAGCCAACTTTTAATATTAGTTTCAAAAATTTTTTCTTGCTTTGTGATTATAAATAAATATTCCTAAATATGACTCAAATCATAGTTTTAAAGCACTAACTTCTGCTTAAGGAAATGACAGAGTGAAGTCTTCCATGGAGTGGACATTCAATGTATAATTTCTCTGCTATATAAATTTGGTTCTTCGTATAGTTTCTCTGACTTAATCGACCACACCTGTATATCAGGGTTTGATGCTTAAAATAATAATTTTCTATTTGGTACCCTTTCTTAAAAAAAAAAGTAAAAGTTTGCTCTACCTCAGAAGAAGTATTCACAAATTAAAATGGAAAAGGTATGTCTTGATGGGCCTTTCAAACAGTGATCCATTTAGGACTCTCCCCAACCTGCCTGTGTCACTCCTCAGCCTTACAAAGGGTCTTTAGAGGGTACAGAGATAACAGATGTGAGGGTTCTTTACCAGCCATAGAGCAAAACCAAGGGCCCCCGCCGGGGAGGGTGAAGGGTCAGTCTAGACATACCCCTCATGACAGATGTTTCCATTGATAAGGCTGAAGGTGGCTGCAGAGGGGTTGGTACTCTTGAGAGAGGTCATGCAGGTGGTACTTCTGCCGGTGCTATGAGACCGGGTTAACAGGCCAGGCTGGCAACAGAGGAGCTGGGTGTTGAACTGCTTCCTAAAACTCTTGCTCAGCAGGTAGAGGGCAAAAGGGTTGACACAGGAGTTGGTGAAGGCCAGGAGGCGGGCGCAGATACTGGTGACAAAGTGGAGCATGGAGGTGTCCACCTTGGAGTAGTGGTAGGAGCGGTACAGGTAGATGACATGGTTGGGGAGCCAGCAGAAGGCAAAGAGCCCCACAAACACTAGTACTGTCTTGGCAAGGCGCTTCCGGGATTCAATCTGAGGAGAGAGTCACACACAGAGAGGACAGAGGGACCAAGGAACAGTATGGGAGGATTGCAGAGAAACAAAGATTAAGAGGGGGGAAAAAAGACAGGGAAAAAGAATTAGGGAAAGAGACAAGCTCATAAAGCCACAGAAGAAGAGTTTAGTAGGAGAAAGGGAAAAAGAGAGAATCAGAGAAATGAGAGAAAAGCAACAAACAGAAATAGACAGAAAAAGAGAAAAAAAGTCAGAAACACAGAAATGGAAATGCCAGGAAGCAGAAGTCCATGAAGTAGAATACAGTTAGACTATGCCGCTAAGAACAGATTTTTAACCAAAGTTGATTGTATGCTTGAATGGATTATATACTGAAATTCTAGGAAATGCTCTGCTTTTTCTCAGGAGGGCATCGGTACAGTTTATCAGCCATATGACTTCATGTCTTTCTCCACAGTTAAAACTTATTTTCTCTGATACTCAAAGAAGCAATTAGCTTTGTTCTTTCTCAATGGCCAAACCAAGATAATTAGCTATTATTATTATTATTATTATTATTATTATTATTATTATTATTATGTCATTTCTAGACTATACTATACAGGAAGGGTCTTAGGTAAAATGGGCGGAGCATCTCCTTTGGCTCCCTACTCCTCCTGCTACTGCAAGGAGAAGCATCTTTCTCATTAAAGAATTTGGGATACAATATACGTTCACTATTGAGAGGTCTTTCAAGCAGGGAGACGGTTTCACTAAGAACTGTCACCCTCCTCTTACAATTAAGGCCTCCCCCTCCCCCAGAAAAAAAAAAACTATAAAGGGTGAAGCCTCCAACTGAGTCAGCTATACATTGAAATGGATGGGGCATCTTTATGTTTTTTTCATCATTAATACATAATCTACATTTGGAGTGGGAGGCAGGAATTGACAAAGAAGAGAAAGTGAGAGCCTCTGGTTTCTATAATTCTTTAAAAAAATTTTTTTTAAATACATTTTTTATTGATTTTTTTACAGAGAGGAAGAAAGAAGGATAGAGAGTTAGAAGCATCAATGAGAGAGAAACATCGATCAGCTGCCTCCTGCACACCCCCTACTGGAGATGTGCTTGCAACCAATGTACATGCCCTTGACCGGAATCAAACCTGGGACCTTTCAGTCCACAGGCCAACGCTCTATCCACTGAGCCAAACCGGTTAGGGTGGTTTCTATAATTCTTACCTCAAGGATGAAATTATAAGGGTTTACATGGATGGGCAAGGGAGTCTAACATATATAGAGGACATCCTGCATTCTGGGCAGTCTAGGGTGCACATATGCTCTCTTTTGCAATCCTCCAACAACCTTATAAAGGTTATTACCCTATGCCATGCATAAAGGAATTGAGACTCATTTAGAGTAAGCCATCAAACCTGGACTTGAACCTAAGTCAGTGTGAGCCTGTCTTAATCAAACTACTTCTTTTTCTTCAATAAGCTTCATCTTCCCTGCCCCCTCTGCTTTTCCCCCATGTAGAAATCTTCCTATCCAAACAAAATGATTGAAATTTAAAGAAGTCACATTCCTGTGAGCCTCAATATTTTATTTTTTTAAACAATAAAACAACACTTTTTCAGATATTTCTCAACAAGAAACCCAGACTCTAAATCCTTCAGGTTTCCAACACTTCCCTAGCTTAGGTCTTTAATAAGAGAACAAGATTATAAAGGGCACCTGAATTCCTGGGGCTTTTGTGACTAGGAGTTTCCATTTACCATCTGGAAACTTGATCACTCATCTCCTCTAATGGCAGAATCAGGTGACATGACCATGACAATACTGTATTGGTTAGTGGAGTCCAAAAAAAATGCAAGGGATCGAACCTCCAAGGAGGAAATTAATCACTCCTAAGCACCTACCTGCTTCTTGACATGTATATTCCCTTCCACAGGCAGATTGTAAGCACTCTGGATCAGATTTTTGGCAATGAAGTAGTAGTAGACAGAAATAATCGACAGTGGGATGATGTAGAAGATCAGAAAGGAAGCCATGGAGTGGATTTTGGGGTGCAGCTCATTAGAGTGTGGGTATGGGGCACAGCTGATGAATGTCTGATTGGTGCTTTCCTCAAGGAAAGGATGTAGATCAGAAAACACAGCTTCTGGAATGGCCAAAAGCATGGAGATGATCCATATCAATGCGGCTTTGAGGCAAATCTTCATCAGGGCATGAGAGGCCTGGATATCCATTGGCCGGACGATGGCTTTGTACCTGGGGCAGGAAAGAGGAAATGTTCTGTGTAAGTTGCATAATATTATGGATACTAGGCCCAGGACTAGGGTGAGGCAAATGAGGCACTTGGGTGCAATATCTAAGGAGGTGCTCACTCTCAGGTTCATGCAAGGGCCCACTCTGTACACAACGCTGACACTGAGTGGCTACTTTAATATTGCACCCCAAGTACCTCACTCACCTTATTCTAGTCCCGGCCCTGAAGGGTGCCTTCCCCTTTCTCCAGCAGTAACATTCTGCCCACATTCTCTCTTGATTTTAAGATTAATTCTAAGGAAATATAAAGCTTCTTTCATTTTTCTTCTTAAATCATAAAAATTACTAACAAAGCATGTTTAAAGGACACAGGGACAAGAAGGCTTGCTTTTTTTTAAACAAAGCCTTCATTTTGAGTATTCAAATGCAGTGTAGGGAACCTTAAGACATTAAATATTTACTTTTTTTCTTTTTCAAAGTATATAGAATGAATAGTCTGCTGAAAACATTATACACAGGAGCATCCCTATAATTATCAAAGTAATCTTTCCCCATCCCTCCTGCTTTCAGCATCATCTTCTCTTGTAGAATTTAGTCCTTCCTGGTTCCTGTGCCACATATGTCCCTGTCTTACATCAAGTGTCTGTGAAGCAGCCACTAAGATGAAGTCAGGAGGACAAAGAATTTATTGGGGAATAATACCTGTGAAAGGAAAAAGGGAAGGAAACAGGATTGGACAGAGGGAGCTGCTGGACCTGGATATAGACCTGACAAGTTCTACACTAGTCAAGGTGTCCAACCATCTTAGCTTGCCTGAAAATTTCCCAGTTTTAGCACTGAAAACCCTACATCCTGGAAAATCTCCGAGTCCCAGGAAATTGAAACTGCTGGTCACCCAACACCAGTTCAATGGGAAGCTCAGGAGCAAAGACTGTCCAATGGAGGAGTCCTATCTTGGATGGAATCACCAGGTCCTTGTATCACCACCTTGCTTAGCTAAAGTCACACTCTTTTGGCCACCCAAAAAGTGTGTACATCAGTTACTATCTGGTTCAGTCACTGGGCAGGAACTGTCCAAGAAGAACATGACTACAGCTTGAAAGCTGAAATGAGCCCTGGTTTAATTTCTTTTAACCAGTCTATGTCCTGTTTCTAAATTCTCCATCCCTTGCCTGTCTCCCTCCTTTCTTCATGCCCAATCCCAAAGTTTCCTTTCATCTGAATCCTACCCTTTCAAATTCTAGCTTACAAGTATCAACTTGATAAAGTTTTGCTGGCCAATCTGGACCTCAGTAACTCCAGTTCTTTCTCCTAACCTGTTTAATTTTATGACAGGATTATTGACTCTTCTCATTTTATGTTTACTATCCACTATCTTGAATTTGTTTTCTAGATTTCCATGGGTATGTCTTTTTTACTTGACTTTCTCATACGTTTCCTGAAGTCAGAAACTTATATCTTTTCCTCTTCTCTTCTGTCTACAATTCTCAAAATATTCCAGGTCCCTTGTCCTGCATGCCATTTATTTCAAAGTAGAGGTTCAGCAAATACTTACTAACTGATCAATCATATCTGACTTGCAGATGGAGCTCTTATTTCAATTCCTCACAAATGAGAGAGAACAGGGCCACCTTTACATATTTAGCAAGCATCATTCTTCCACAGAGTGACAAATTCACTCCTGTGATAATTTGGGGCTCGTGACAATTGTTTCTCACTTCTGAAAACATCTGGGCTTCATTTTTTAAATTCAAACATTGAAAAGGTCAAAAATGTTCTCTGCAACAAGATTAATGTGTGAAAGCTATTCTTGGCAAGCAGAAGTAGCTGGCTCCCACATCCCCAGTTGGAAGGAAATCTTTGTCCACAGAAAGGTATGTCTTTTATTCAAATATGGGCAGTTTGTTTATTTTTAAGGATCCAGTATTTCAGCCCTTATTTGTCCAAATCACCTTCTGAAGTCTTTAGGAATTGTAGAACAGCAACCCTTTTTAAACGTCCTTTACAATCCTAATGCACACTACCCAGAGAAGACTGAGGTGAAGAGAAAACCAAATGAACTAAATGAATCTCTAGGGTAATTGACAAATTGTCAGCCTTTAAATTAGAATTTTAATATCTAATAATAGTATAACAATTGATGAGACTATTAAACATTGGCTTTATTTTCTCCTGAGGATAACACCAATAACTTTTCTGAAGAAATGTGAAGCAATTATTGGCTCGCTTATAAAATGACTATAATCCAGAGCAATGGAATCTTTCTTTTAAAAAAATATATTTTTATTGGTTTTGGAGAGGAAGGGAGAGGGAGAGATAGAAACATCAATGACGAGAGAAAATCACTGATCAGCTGCCTCCTATATGTCCCATGTTAGGAATTGAGCCTGCAACCCAGGCATATGCCCTGACCCAGAATCAAACAGCGACCTCCTAGTTCATAGGTCGACACAACCACTGAGTCATGCAGGCCGGGCTAGAGCAATGTAATCTTATCTTCCTTTGTGCCATTACACTCCAAATGGAGAATTTGCTGATCCTGAGTACCCATGCAATCTTTAAGCATGTAACATATTACAGTGATCCTTTTCTGTTCTTCACTCCAGATCAAATAACTCCAATGTTGTTTTTTGTTTTACTCCATTTTAAAATACTCCAGTTTCCTATGGGCTCTAATATGGACTTGGAACCACACAGATCTGATTCTCAACGGTAATGCTCCCAACTAGCTTTATGGCCTTGAACAAATCACATACTCTTTGCACCTGAATATTCTTATCCCTGAGCCTTCAATGTAATTAATAACCGATTCAGGCAAAAATCATGAAACCATCAAGGGAGGTAAGGGAGAGATTTTAGGGAACACGATATTCACATAATCTCAAAAGGTCTCCCTGTAGCTTACTATCTAATTGCAAAGGGGAAAATGTACCTTTATGATGGGGAAATCTGAAGGTCATCCCTTTTAATCAAATGGTCAAACCCAGGGTGAACTTCTCCTATAGCCAGAGTAGGCTTAAAGTCTGGGGGCCATGATATCTTCAGAAGCTCAGGAAAATGTTTTAATTTCTTTTAAAACCAGAAGAGCACTAGCTGGTTTGGCTGAATGGATAGAGCGTCAGCCTGTAGACTAAAGGGTCCCAGGTTCAATTCTGGTCAAGGGCACATCCTCGGGTTGTGGGTTCAATCCCCAGAAGGGGGTGTGCAGGAGGCAACCGATCAAGATTCTCTCTCATCACTTATGTTTCTGCCTCTCTCTCCCACTCCTTTCCTCTCTGAAATAAAAATGTATTTTTTAAAAAAATAAGGAGAAAATGAATTATATTAGTCCCTATGCCAATACAATTATAAAATATAATTCTTAATATTTTTATGAAGAAAGGTTCCCATAAAGGTAAAGTGCTAATGGCCCACGAAATTCATAAAATGGCCATGATCAGATTGAACATCATCAATAGTGGGACAATCTGAGATCTTGTACCTCCTGATGCAATGCAATAGGAAGAATATAACATAGCCTATACAGTATTCTTGCTCCCAATTTTTACATTTTTATTTTACTTATTTTTAAATTTATTTTTCCATCACCATTTATTTTCTCTATACCCTCTTCTACCTTCCCCCTTTCTCTCCCCCTCCCACCATCACTCTCCACACACCCCACTCCCCCTGACCCCCAACAGAGCTGTCTGCCTGCTATGTATGAGTCTGTCTCTATTTTGCTTGGTAGTTCAGTTTGTTCATTAAATTCCACATATGAGTGAAATCACAAGGTACTTGTCTTTCTCTGACTGGCTTATTTCACTTAGCATAATGTTCTCCAGGTTCATCCATGTTGTCACAAAGGATAAAATTTTCTTCTTTTTAATGGTAGAGTAGTATTCCATTGTGTA
>PVJC01004448.1:15514-63944 GCA_004026665.1 Murina feae
AGAGAGAGAGAGAGAGAGAGAGAGAGAGAGAGAGAGAGAGAGAGAGAGAGATGAGAGAGAAACATCAGTCGGTTGTCTCCCATAGGCACCCTGGCCAGGGAACCCACAACCTAGGCTACAGGACAATGCTCCCACCAATTAAGCCACCAGGCCAGGGCAGTCAGCAGCATTATTTTAGAAGAATGCAAGGGAGCTATTGTTTTACCTTAAAAAGATTAAAGAAATGTAACAAGCATTCCTTTTGCCAATATATACTTATATCAAATCATTATGTTGTATACCTTAAACTTATCCAATGTTACGGGGGTGGGGGGAAGATATAACAACCAAATGCAATGCATATGCTTTGATTTGATCCTAGATTTTTTTTAAAAAGCTATAAAAGACATTCTCTGGGACAATGGGGGAAATTTGATTATAGTTGCCTATTAGATGGCATTAAGGAATTATTGTTAATTTCATTAGGTCTGATAATGACATTAGGATTATGTAGAAGAGTGTCCTTGTTCTTAGGAAATACACACTGAAATAAATACTTAGGAGTAAAAGATCAGAGTGTTTGCTCCTTGCTTTCCATAGTTGAGCAAAACAAAAGAAAGACACACACACACACACACACACATTTGTGTGTATTAGAAAAAGCGCGAGAATAAAATTCATCTTCTTGTAAATTGCAATTTCCCTTCCATTGTGTTCTCTCACTGTAGGCACCCATTATCTCCCTGAGATCAACCCTGCTTTGGGAAGGTGAGTGCATATCAGTCATTTGCTCTTTAGTATGGATCGAAGTCAATGTGATCACCTTCCTGTATGTAAAGTCCTACTTCTAATTACAACATGCCAAAGAGATACATTTTGGGGTGGAAAATTGTGCTTCCCTTTACTGATATTGGGATTAAGAAAGAAAACCAAATAAATAATCAGGACGTTTGCTTTTCACCTGCTTTGGCCATGGTGAAAGTAGTGTGTTTCTAGGCAAACACAAAATTCCTGTTCTTCCTGGAGTCTGTTATACTAAATCTCTTGCCTCTTTCATCCCCATATATGCACACTGAAGTTCAAATGTGGCCTCAGGCCTAGAGTGAGGTCTGGACTCTTTCATATATTCAGAGGCCTCAGGGCCTAACGAGGCTATGAGTGAGACCTTAGAGCCAAAGTGAAAAATGGCTTCTTGCAAGGGCAAGAAACCAGAGGCTAGACCGAGGCTAAAAAAAGAGCCACTAACATGGGGAAGGTATCAGAAATGCAGGTACTGGTTCTGGGATATGAAGGATACAGAAGCTGAAGTATAAAATGGGAAGAGAGATGCAAGCAATTGTTGGACATCTGATGGTGCTTTGGCAGAAGACGGCAACTATTGAACCCTGGGCCCAAAATGAGTTTCAACAGGATGATCTAATTCTAAAGCTCAGTGTTAATCCTGTAAGGGAGCCATCAGGAAGGATCTAATCAGGATGAAATATTACAGTTGCCAGTGGGTATATTTAAAATGACAAAGGAGAGCCGTCACCCAGCTAAATTTCAGTAGGTGTGCAAACAGCCTGGCACAAGTTGTTTCTAGCCATTCCTCAACAATGTTATGAAGGGAAGAACATATATTTATAACTTGCTGGACTTTTATAGCAATTTATGAGCCAAAAAGTTTGAAGAAGGTTTACAAATCCCATTTCCAAATTGTAGTTAGACATGGCCTGCATTTACTCTATTGCATAGCATAAAAGATACACAGAATGGGGGGAAATCACTCATGCTCTGGGGTGGAAGGTGTGTTAGCCTCTGAGTCATAAACTGTCTTCGTAAATTGTCATTCAACCCCAAACAGACCCTGAGACAGGATTTGGGTGCAAGTAGTTTTTTGGGGGAGGGGATCTCAGAAAGCACAACAAGAAAATAGAAGGCGATAAGAGTTGCCAATCTGTGCAACTTCAACACAAGCCTGCTAGGCGCCACCCTGAAAGACTGTGGTAAGCACATTCCAGAACTGCACAATCAGGGGGCAAGGAAGCAGGGCTGTTTACCTATCAACTCCCATTGCTTTGGCCTAAAACTTTCCTTGGCCATATATGAACTCAGGTAAGAAAAACACAGGAAGCCCAGGTCCATTAGTGACCCCCGATGTTCAAGGGATATGAACAGACCACCAACAGCACCAACGATGTAAATTCTTCTCTCAGTCCAGTTAATCAAACATATCTATAGAAAATGAAATATTAGAGATAATTTCAGTTTTTAAATGTACTTCAAATGATGGGGGATAAAAATTTCTGAATTATCTCAATGAAATGCATTTTTTTTTCAAAATAAGAATAAGAATCATTAAAGCTCAAAAATGCCATTATGGCATATGAATCACTGTGTGTAATTATAAAAATTTAACTGCACTATATTTAAATAACCTTTTGTGAGAGGCTTAATACATGGTGAAATCATGGCTCAGCTTTGTAGCTTATTGCGTCCTCTAGCCCAGGAGGTTCATCCTGACAGTGTTGGGGAGGTATCACTGACTGAATGGAGACTGAGAGCCATGCATTCTGCTCCCGTTTCCATAATTAGCTATTTTTGCATAAGCATGCTATCTTGATTTCTTTTTATTTTACATTTAACAGAAACTTATATAGCATTTAACTAAGTGCCTAGTACAGCTCTCAACACTTCTCAAGAATTAGTTTTTTAATCCCTTAGAACAATACTATGAAGTAGGTACTACTGTTGCCATCTTTTTCTTACAGATGAAGAAACTGAGGCACAAAGAGGTTGCATAACTTTCCCAAGGTCACACAGCTACCAAGTGGCAGAGCTAGGGTTCTAACAGAGGTGGCCTGACTCCTGTGTCCAAAGTTAAACCACAAGACTTTAATGCCTTAATTTTCTTCATCTGTGAATCAGAACTAATGATACTAACCTTACTTGCTGTGAAAACGAGCTAAATGAGGTGTTTCAAAAGTTTTTGAAAACTAGGAAACACTATTTAAATAAAAGGTTATCATTGCTTTTCCTGAAAAGGAATGACTGTCCACTAGAATATCAAGTGGTCAAGATTTCAACAGTAGCCTTTCAATTCCCTTATGGACATAAATAATAATTATGCTAATAGTGTACCTGCTAGAAACTGATTGTTTTGATGCTGAAAACTGATTGTTTTCAACCAACCTTGGTTGTTCTGAAAGGTCAGAGCTATGCACCCATTGTTTAAGTTGAAACATTATTAATTACAGAAAATCCTTACCTGTTAATTACATGTAAATTCTTGTTTGGAATTTCCTGCCTAAGGATATGGTTGTTTTCTCAGAGACTCAATAAAAGGCTGGTGAGGCCCAGGCACCAGTGGGCAATCTCATCCACTAGACACAGACTCCAAGCCTGGTCCCTCAGTTTCCAAATTGATTCTCTTCTAGTCGAACTCTCCTCATTTTGTGTGCTGCCTTATCCAGAACTTCAACCCTGAACAAGAACCCTGAACCACGCTGGATGTGTAAGGGGCTCCCACATGTACCCACTCTTTGACCAGGAATTCTAACATTTTCATAAAGAAAGCCCACTTTCTTTATTTGCCAATGCTATTTCAGATAAGAGTTTAATCTCCAAAATTTACAGAGAACTCATACAACTTAACAAAAGGAAGATAAACAACCCAATCAAAAAATGGGCAAAGGACCTAAATAGACACTTTTCAGAAGAGGACATACAGAAGCCAAGAGACATATGAAAACATGCTCAAAGTCACTAATCATCCGAGAGATGCAAATCAAAACAACAATGAGGTACCACCTCACACCCGTCAGAATGGCTATCATCAACAAATCAACAAACAACAAGTGCTGGAGAGGATGTGGAGAAAAAGGAACCCTCGTTCACTGCTGGTGGGAATGCAGACTGGTGCAGCCACTGTGGACAACAGTATGGAGTTTCCTCAAAAAACTAAAAATGGAACTCCCACTTGACCCAGTAATCCCACTTCTAGGAATATATCCCAAGAAATCAGAGACACCAATCAGAAAGGATATATGTACCCCTGTGTTCATAGCAGCACAATTTACCATAGCTAAGATTTGGAAACAACCTAGGTGTCCATTGGCAGATGAGTGGATTAAAAAATTGTGGTACATCTACACAGTAGAATACTACGCCGTTATAATAAATGAAGGAACTTTTACCATTTGCAACAGCAGGGATAGAACTGGAGAGCATTATGCTAAGTGAAATAAGCCAGTCAGAGAAAGATAAATATCATATGATCTCACTCATATGTGGGATATAATGATCAATATAAACTGATGAACAAAAATAGGTCCAGAGACAAATGGCAGGGGAGGAGGGTGATTAGAGCTCAACCAAAGGACTTACATGCATGCATATTAGCATCACCAATGGACTCAGACACTGGGGCAGTGGGGCTTGCCCTCGGGAGTGAGAGTGGCCAGAGGGAGGTCAATCAAGAAAAAAGGAGACATGTAATACTTTAAACAATAAACAAATAAATGGAAAAAAAGTAATTAATACCATTATATTCTAAGAAATTAAAATGATTTTCAAAATGCAAAAAAGAATGTAAGACATTATTTCACTTCATCATTACAAAAATTATAACAACACTATGATATATTAAATGTAAATACCCTTATTCCCATTTTACAGAGCAGAAAACTAAGGCTTGTAAGGGGATTTGCTTAAGTCACATAGTTGATAATTAGAAGAATAAGGCTCAAACTCAGACACTCCTTCAAATTGAATCCCTTCAAATTGAATGCCTCATTATAAATAGTGCTCTATTAAATGTCACCTCCAAAAATTAGTAAAAGAAAGAAAGAAAAAAAGTTATTGTTCAGATTGGGAAGATGAAAAATATTTTGAGATGGATGTTGGATGATTACTGCACAACCATATGAATGTACTTAAATGCCACTGAACTATAAACTTAAAATGATAAATTTTATGTTATGTATATCTACCAGGATAAAATTGAATAAGAGAGAGAGAGAGAGAGAGAGAGAGAGAGAGAGAGAGAGAGAGAGGAAAGAAGGAAGGAATCGTTTGTAAATTTGTCACCATGCAACTCTGAGGGTATCTTAAGAACCAATGAAAAAAGTTTGCTTTGAATCAGCAAAGACATCCACAAGGAAGGCAATTTATTACTTTGACTTTTTTTCCAGTTGAAAAATTTAGTATAAAAGTGCTATGTGGAATCTAATGAACAGTGTAAACAAATAAACAAAACAGAAATAGACTCACGGATACAGAGAACAGATCTAAGGTTGCCAAAGGAAAGGGAGTTGGGAGCCTGGGTGAAAAAGATGAAGGGATTGAGAAGGACAGATTGGTAGTTACAAAACAGTCATGGAGATATAAAGTACAGCATAGGGAATGTAGTAAATAATATGGTAACAACTATGTATGATGCCAGGTGAATACTGGAAATATCAGGGAGGACATTTTGTAAAGTATATGATTGTCTAACCACTATTCATACACCTGAAACTAATACAAAATAATATTGAATGTAAACTATATTTGAAAAAAATCAGTAGAAATGGTAGACAACTGACATAAAATAAGGAAACTATGCTCAGACTTACTACATTTACTAGTATATGTCAGCATTTTAGTGTGTTTTTTAAAAATATATTTTTATTTATTTCAGAGAGAAAAGGAGAGGATGAGAGAGATAGAAAGATCAACATGAGAGAGAGAATCATTGATCGGCTGCCTCCTGCACACCCCCTTCTGGGGATTGAGCCTGCAATCCGGACATGTGCTCCTGATCGGAATCTAACCTGGGACCCTTTAGTCTGCAGGCTGACGTGCTATCCACTGAGCCAAACCGGCTAGTGTTTGGCTTTAGTGGTTTTAGTTAGTTTGTTTGTTTGTTTTTGTTTTCTTTAGTTTAAAACAACTGAATCATAATATGGAGTTAATTTAAACAAAAATAATATTTATTAAAAATATTTTGTAGTTCAAAAAAAAGTGCTAACAGCTCATTGTAAAAATGTAGACAGTAGAAAATTCTAAAAACAAAAAAAGAAGCAAATCATCCATGTCTTATATGTGATGTTTTGATATGTTTCTTTCCAACTTTCCTTTGTCTTGTGTATCTTTTTAATCTTTTGTATCTTTTTTATAGGATCTGTAGTCTAAGCGTTTCCATCTCACACAGATGCCCATGACCTTCTAGCCAGCAGGCGGCGCTCTGCAGATGCCAGCCGGCCTCACTAGGCACCATGTCCATTCAGCTCCAAAGAGCCCCAGTGGTCACTAGAGGGCAACGTCCGTGCGTTTACAGATTCTTCCTAGGATTAGCTCCAAACAACACATTACGCCTAAATGGAGCAAATCATCCCAACCCCTCAAAAACTAGCCCATCTAACAACCAAAAGCATGCCTTTAGCATCTACTTTTGCATGGTCCTGTACCAGGTACAAAAGAGGTCAAGAAGCATAAGCCCTGACACTCAGAAACATTTTCTTTCATTCCATCCTGGAAATTTAAAAGGTTCCTGCATCTTGGGTCACAGAACTCTGAGTTTCTTAAAAGTTGGGTCTATGGCTTATTCACGTTATGCCTATTTCATTTATTGAACAAACATATAATTAAAACTAAGAATCTAGAACTGTGCACCCAAGTTGGCCTGCAGTGTCTTACTTTCAGATGAGGAAAAGGGTTCAAGATGCTCAAGATAACCCATTCCCCCCTGCCACCCTCCTAGCCAAATACTGCTCTCATGCCTACTTCCCCCAAATCACTCTGGACATCATTATTTGGCCTTTTCCTAAGAGATGTTCTATGGCCTAAACACTTCCTATTTCTCTAACCATTTCAAGCCAGAATAATTCTTGGGGGTCCCGAGGAAATGATTCTCCCTGCGCACAATGACCTATTTTAACAATTTGAAGGTAAGTTGCTTACATGAACCTATGATGAAAAGACCTTAGAAGAGGCAGCCTTAAGTGTGATGGTGAGATGTGGGGAGGAGGTAATGAAAAGTGCAGTGTCTGTTTACATCTTTATTGCCCCAAGAGCAACAGGAAGGCTCTGTTCCCATGCCCACCATCCATGGGAGCTGGAATCTGGCTAAGCCTTGATTTAAAACTCTCTCTCTCACTCTTTTTTTTTTTTTCATCTAAACAACTGTTAGTATCACAGAGGACCCAGGGAATTCTGGAAGAGACATATTGCTTAAAGATGAGGACTTGACTCTCAATTTTTGGATGATCTTAAAGTTAATGTGCATGATAATGACAGTACCTCATATCCTAAAGGATCATATAGCTGAATGATCTGTATTGATCGTATCCCCTAGGAAGTCTCTCTAGGCCAAGCATGGCAAACTCAAAGACTACCACGAGCCAAATAAACAAGGTGTAAGTTTATGTGGGCCGCAAAAAACCCCAAAAGCTTCAATTTTCATAGAAATGTAGGTTTATTTCGATAGAGACATGTTGAATACAAAGAGCTGAAATAAATGAGTCATCGTTAACATAAAATAATAGAACATTTTAATACAAATTAATATTTTTTCTTGAGTTTTTACTTACCAGTTACTGAATAACTGCACAAATGAATAAGTGTCACGCAAATAAACCTATTTTTCTTGTTCTCCGAAAGCAAAATATTTCCTGTCGTTCATACCAAACAAGTCAGTCCAAGACTAATGACATGGCCATTGGCGCGAAAATATTCGCTGCTGGTATTAGTGGAGAGAAATGGTATGCCTGCATGTAAGGGAAATGAATGCAACACGATTCTAGTCATCAGTCATTAGCGAATGCTGTAGTTCGTTATTAATAATTATGTATAACAGACTATTGTAAAAACTAAGTTACGAGATTTTTATTAAAGTGTTTCTTACATACCGTTATATTGGCTGGGCCACAAAAATATTCATTGTGGGCCCCATGTGGCCCACGGGCCCAGAGTTTCACATGCTTGCTCTAGGCTAACTGGACAGGGCCCATGGATTTCCCTAAGTCCCACTTCATCAAAATAGGAAACTCTCACTGCTAAATGAGCATCTCAGCATATGTCTCTACATCAGGGACAGCAAACGAAGGCCCACTGGCTAGACCTGGCCCTCTGCCTGTTTTCATCTGACCTATTAGCTAAGAATCATTTTTACTTTAAACCAGTGGTTCTCAACCTCCTGGCCCTTTAATACAGTTCTTCATGTTGTGGTGACCTCCAACCATAAAATTATTCTCGTTGCTACTTCATAACTGTAATGTTGCTACTGTTATGAATCGTAATGTAAATATCTGATATGCAGGATGGTCTTAGGCGACCCCTGTGAAAGGGTCGTTCGACCGCCAAAGAGGCCACAACCCACAGGTTGAGAACTGCTGCTTTAAATGGTTGGGGGAGGGGTGAATTAAAAGAATAATAATATTTTGTGCCATGTAAAAAATATATGAAATTTTCACATTTCAGTGCCCATAAATAAGGTTTTACTGGAACATAGCAATTCCCATTTGCTTACATAAAGTCTATGGCTGCTTTCATCCTATAATGGTAGAGATAAGTGGCTGCAATAGAGAACTTATGGACTATAAAATCAAAAATATTTCCTGTATGTCCTTTTAAAGAAAGTTTATTAGCCTCAGACCTATGTGCAGTGACTGTGTGAACATGGCTAATTCTGTTATCCTCTGCCTGTCCACACCAAAGCTGCTGATTCCTCCTTTAATGGAGGACAGTCCATCTGCCATTTCACACAGTCCCACCTGTTAGTCTTATTAATTTGTGATAATGAAGACACTAGGCCACTGACATCTGCCACTGGAATTCCAGTATTAAACACTAATTGTTCAGGATCCTTAGCCAATTTATCAGCACATTTAAGTACAGTACTAATTTAGTATCTCAGGCTTTGCTTGGCAGTGTGGGTGGATATAAAAGACCCTGGCCATTAAGAATTTAAAATCTGATTGCGGAGGTGAGATATATCCAGGTATATCCCTTAAAGAACCATAAAATGATACTTATATATGTATGTTCTCCTTTGTGAAGTACTCTTAGGATAAATGATGCTAGACCAGTATATGAATGGTTGTCAGCATGGTACAAACATATGAGTATGTTTAATGATAAACCTACTTTATATATAACTATGGAATATAAAACTTAGAAGTCATCAAGTCCCATTTCTTTAACTTGAAGAAAGGGAAACTGGTGCCCATAGAGGTCCCTAGGTCTCTGGATCCCCACCTCAGTTATATTTGAGTCTGTCACTTCATATTCTCGGGTCTTTTAAAAGAACAAGTAAACAATGTTTAAAACGAAACATTTGCTACATTTAAGCCATCTTTTGAACCTTCCATTTCACCTCTGTTGACAGTCAGGTAAAGAAAAGATGCTAACTTCTGATTGTCCTGCTCTTCTGTGATGTTTCCAATCGTTTAAAGTGGAAGCAGAAAAGATAATGAAAATCTGAAAAATCGCTTTTGATCACCATTTATTTAAAAAGAAATAAGCATTTCCCATATGTTCTCATGGAGAAACTACTGTAATTTTGTTTTAACATTTTATATTGTTCTTAAATTGTGTTTAAAGTATTTCTAATAACAGAGGCCTGGACGTGGTATGAAATTGCCTGACAATAAAACCACCACCAGAGGGAAAAAAGAAACCTTGAAAAGCTTAAAGTTGCCTGTACTTATTCTACTTATATACAGACAGCATAAAGAAATAAGTGAGTCACATGGACATATTATTATCATGGCAAATTCTTCTTAAACGGAAAGTACATTTTTTTATGTGTTGCATTGCTCATTTTCCCCTATTGCTTTTCTATGTAACTTTTAGCTATCACCGCTGGTTCAGACCAATTGACAATACAATACAAAAAGAGTCATGAAGAAGTGAAGTTTAAAGAAGGGTGCCTTAGAAACATTTTAGCTGTTTCCTTCCCATGAAATTTCAGCTGTTATCAATCACTGCATAACTAAATGTCCGCTCTAGATCCTGCTTATTGAGGCTGAGAGACCTGCCCTAGTTGAAAGATCCCAGAGCTTTGATGTACCTATAACACTTGGCAGTGTCCACTGCTACAGGCCTCAGCCGAGATTCCTGACTTACTCACTTTGAGGTTAGCCAGAGCTCAATTCTCTGAATCTAAATTGCTGAGATAATTTGAGGCTTTAAATGTCGATCCCACAGGTCTGACCAGGTAGTTCTGTCCTCTTTAAAGGAGCTGTGATGTGGATAGCTCTGAGGGCAGCAGGTCAGGTCTGTAAGAGAGGTGGCATAGGATTTTCCAGTTCTGATCATGGCAAACTAGCCTGTTCGAAAAGCTCTTTGAAAACATGAGAGAAATACCAAGGCAGTAAGGATTTGAGGGGCCACAATTATGGAGAGAAGGGACGTGCACAGAGGTGAAGCTGTTATTTAGCATATTTCCCTCTCAAGGCATTTCCCAAATTTCAAGCAGCAGCACAGAAACTAAGAGCTGAGCACAGTTTCTAGCAGTTTGAGGAAAAAGTAGGACAATAAATGGAGGTCAGAGGCCACCAAGGAAAGGAGTGCAGGTAAACAATTCAGGCTTTCAGGTAAAATGCAAAAAGAGGCACATCCTGGTAGTAAGGGTGCAGAAATAAAGCCATTCTCACAAAGACCCAAGACCAGCATCCAATCTGCTCCATCCCTGATTGGTTTAGATACACGGTCACCTCCCAACTGCCTTAAAAAAGCAAAAGCTAGATAAACAAAAATAGATACAGAAGCAGAGCAGCATCAAACCGACTGTCAAACTACAGCAGGAAGGCTGGGGAGGGTTGGGGGCGGGGAAGAGATCAACCAATGGATTGTACGCATGCATATAAGCATAACCAATGGACACAAAACACTGGGGGGTAGGGAAGACCTGGGGAAGGTCAAGGGGAAAAAAGAAGACATATGTACTACTCTTTGTAATATTTTAAGCAATAAAAAAACCCCACAAAAACAAACACACAAAAAAGCAAAAGCTAATCTTTTCTGGAAGATAATACTATACAAAGCCTCAAATTATTTACAGTTCTTCGTATTCAAAATCAGGTAGCCAGACAAAAATTGCCTTTGATACCAGGAGACAAAAGTAAATGAACAAAAAACAAGGGAAGAACATATATAATAGAAACAGACTTAGAGAGGTTCCATATTAAGGTTACCAGAGAGGAATTTTACAGTATATTAGAACTAATTCAAGCAATTATGAGGGTTTTGGGGGGGGGTGATGGGGCAATAAGGACACAGATGTAATACCTTAATCAGTAAAGAAAAAATTATTTAAAAAAGAGAATTTAGAAGACAAAAAGGAATCAAATGGAAACTCTAGAATTGCAGTATACTATAACTGCAAGAAGTAAGTGGAAGCTTTGGAAGCAGAGCAGACACAGCTAAAGAGAGGATTAGAGATCTGAAAATGGCCGGACTGAATACAGTAAGGAAAAAGAATGGAAAATACAGAAAAGGGAGTAGGAAATTTGTGGGCTACAGTGAAATGGTGAAATGAAATTGTGCTTAAAATAGTTTTCTGTAGCAGAGGCCTGACCTTAGTATGAAATTTCCTGCCTCAATAAAGCAAAAACAACCACATGGGGGAAAAGCTAAAAGTTAACCTATTTATATATAGACAGAATAAAGAAGGAGAGGGAAAAAAAGAATGGGGCAGGAGCAATATTTTAAGTTGTATGGTTGAGAACTTTCCAAAATTGACTAAATCTTCAAACCACAGATTTAAGAAAAGCGATGAATCTCAAGCAGGAAAATACCAAGAAAACCACACCTAAATGCATTATAGCAATGGTTCTCAAGCCTCTGGCCCTTTAAATACAGTTCTTCATGTTGTGACCCAACCATAAAATTATTTTTGTTGCTACTTCATAACTGTAATGTTGCTACTGTTATGAATCATAATGTAAATATCTGCTATGCAGGATGGTCTTAGGTGACCCCTGTGAAAGGGTTGTTTGACTGGCAAAGGGGTCTCGACCCACAGGTTGAGAACCGCTGCATTATAGTGATGCTGCTGAAAGCCAAAATAGAGAAAAAATTTTAAGTCAGTCAAAGAAAAAAAAATCAATAATTTTAAAGGAGCAACAATAAAACTGACATCTGACTTCACAGCGGAAGTCAGAGGACAATACTTCAAAGTGTGAAAGATAAGAATGCCAGCTTAGAATTCTATGCTCAGTGAAAATATCTTCCCCTAAATTACATGAAATAAAGACATTCTCAGACAAAAACAGAAAATGTATCTCCCTTAGATGTACACTAAATGAAATACTGAAGGGCATTCTTTGGGCAGAAATAAAATGATCTCAGATGGAGCCAGAGAAGCAGGAAGGAATGGAAAACAACAGAAAAGGTAAATATAGGAATAACTCTAAATCTAAATGTAAATATGTAAATGTAAAGTATATAAAAACAATGAAGATGATATCCTGTGAGTTTTAAAATATTGAGAGAATTAATATATAGAATAACAATAACTAAAAAAAGAGCAGAAGAGAATGAAAATAAAATTAAAGTGTCCTATTATCCTTACACTAGAGGCCTGGCACACGAAATTCATGTGCAGGTACGGTCCCTAGGCCTGACCTGCAATCAGGGCCATCTTCCCCAGCGGCCCATAACCAGCCCCACCCCCCACCGTCACCCACCCCTGGTTCCCCGTTTGTCATAGGGTGATTGGAGCCTGATGGCCAGGGGAAGGGACCAAGAGGTCAGTCATTCCCGCCCGCTCACCACCCCCACCCCCACCACTGGTCACTCTCTGTGTGTGGGGTGACTTGGCCTGGTGCCACTCATGTCCCCCCCCCCCAGTTCCCCATTCACCATCAGGCGATCAGAGCCTGACAGCTGGGGAAAGGGACTGAGAGGTCGGCCATTCTGTCTACTCACTGGCCCCGCCTCCCGCCACCACCCTTCCCAGTTCCCTGTTTGCCATCAGGTGATCAGAGCCTGCCAGCCAGAGAAAGGGACTGAGAGGTGGCCAGTGCACCTCATAGTGACTGATCGAGTGGTCATTCTGGTCATTCTGCCATTAGGGTCAATTTGCATATTACCCTTTTATTATATAGGATTGTCTGGGAATTAGGAGTGTTCCAATTTATAGTAAATTCCAGTTAATCAAGGATGCATGTTGTAAACTCCAGGGAAGCCCCTAAAAGAATACCAATAAGAACTTGTATAATTAACAATCTCATGAAGGGATGGGGAATAAAATACTTAAAATATTTAATTAATTTAAAAGAAGGGAGGGAATAGGTGATAACAATAAAAACCAAATAAAAAGATGGTAGATTTAAATAAAATATATCAGCAAAATTGAGTTTATTATGTCTGTGTTATAGACCAAATTATAAATAGCAAATACATTTGTGTAAAGTCACTTATGTTTTGTATACCCACAAAAATACCAACAATGATAAAGATAACTTAAAAATCAATGTGGTGACATTCATGGTAAATAGGTTAATGGGCAGCATCAATTAAATGAGTATTTAAGATTACTCAAGGCACAAGAAAACTTGAAATGCTGTGAAATTTTATAGCTCATATAAGAAACTTGAGCCCTGGTAAGCATGGCTCAGTGGTTAGAATGTCAGCCCATGCACTGAAGAGTCTCAGGTTCGATTCCCAGTCAAGGGCACAAACTTGGGTTGCAGGCTCCATCCCTGACCCCAGTGGAGATAACCAATCAATGTGTCTGTCTCACATTGATGTTTCTCTCTTTATCTCTCTCCCTTTCTCTCTCTCCCCCACTTTCCTTCCTCCCTTTCACTTTCTCTAAAAATCAATGGAAAAAATATCCTTGGGTGAGGATTAATATAAAAACACACCAAAAACAAAAAAGAAAGAAACTTGATAATGACTTTCTAAAATAATCCTAAATATTTGATAATAATCCTAAACATTTATTAGTATATGACATTACTAATAATGAGTTATAAAACTGAAAGAAACTTTTCTAGCCTGTCATTAATAATAAGCTAATCTTAAGCATGATAAAAACTGGCTTATCTTTCTAATTTCTCTTTGGAAAAGGATATTTCCAAACCATTGTCATTTTAAGAGGAGACAAGTATGAAGCCAAAAATGTTTATGAAAAGAAGTATGATAGATATATATTAGGCAGTTAATAGATATGTTATTTTTCTGGATTTTGCGATGTTTGTGGAATTTATTAACTTATTTAAATTTGTAATTTATTGTGATTTGTAAATCTAATATATGATTTCTAAATATTTTAATATATTCATTTCTCTACCTAACTTCATATTCATAATTTTTTTGAAAATTATTTATTTATTTATTATCTTTTTTCAAAAAATATATTTTATTGATTTTTTACACAGAGGAAGGGAGATGGATAGACAGTTAGAAACATGGATGAGAGAGAAACATCGATCAGCTGCCTCCTGCACACCCCCTACTGGGGATGTGCTCGCAACCAAGGTACTTGCCCTTGACCAGAATCAAACCTGGAACCTTTCAGTCCACAGGCCGACGTTCTATCCACTGAGCCAAACCGGTCAGGGCATATTTTTGTCTTATTTTTTAAAAAATAAATCTTTATGCCCTAACCGGTTTGGCTCAGTAGATAGAGCATCGGCCTGCAGACTCAAGGATCCCAGGCTCAATTCTGGTCAAGGGCAAGTACCTTGGTTGTGGGCACATACTTAGTAGGGGGTGTGAAAGAGGCAGCTGATCGATGTTTCTCTCTCATTGATGTTTCTAACTCTCTATCCCTCTCCCTTCCTCTCTGTAAAAAATCAACAAAATATATTTAAAAAATAAATCTTTATTGTTGAAAGTATTACATATGTCCCTTTTTACTCCCATTGCCCTCTCCCACTCCTCTCTCCCCAAGCCTTCACCACCCACTGTCTGTGTCCTTGAGTTATGCATATATACATATGACTTCATTGGTTGATCTCTTCCCCACTCCAACCTCCTCTGCCTTCTCTCTGAGGATTAACAGCCTGTTCTATGTTTCTATGTCTTTGGGTCTATTTTTGTTCATCAGTTTATTTTGGTCATTAGATTCCACATATGAGTGAGACCAAGTGATACTTACCTTTCTCCAACTGGCTTATTTCACTTACCATAATGCTCTCCAGGTCCATCCATGCTGTTGCGAATAGTAAGAGTTCTTTCTTTTTTCTAGCTACATAGTATTCCATTGTGCAGATGTACCATAGTTTTTAACCCACTCATCTGCTGATGGGCACTTAGGCTGTTTCCCAAAAAAGCACCCCGGACAGTCCCCATGAAACCTGGATAAGGCCTTATCATGAAGAGCTGAAATCAGTGTTCTTACTGTAGTCACTCTGTCAACCATCAAAGGAAATAAATATGATTTACAGACTTAACCCAATATTGCAGGTTTACACAATAAGGCCTACCAGAATTCATTCATTTCTTTATTCCTTCTTTCACGTAACCATCCATTTGAGGCAGAATAGTAAGAAGCTAGGGTAATTCCTTGGCAAGTGATGGTGAAACTCAGACAGACAGCTGATTCAGACTAGCCTCATCCAGCACTCTGACTCGCCTGCCTCCTTCTTCCTTGCATGACAACTTGCTTATGCATAAAGCCCACAGGACAATAATATTCTAATCAGCATCAAATAATCTTAGGAACAAAGCCTCGGAGTTTTGGTCAAACTAGAAATAACATGTAGGCTTTAGTTGCATTTCAGCTCCAGGCCCAGAAAAGCAGCAAAACCAGATGCAGCAATGCCATGTTGGCATCAGGACCAGATGCAATGACCAATAACCCCTTACCCTAGCACTGACCGATTAGTAGAGATCACAAACCTCACCCTATATATGCTCATTTTGGTGATTCAACATATTAAAGGAAACACCTGGGAAGCTGATGATTATTCTATTGAGATCCTCCCCTAAAATTCTTGCTTTTAGAAAACAGATGAGAACCCTAAGACAAAGGACCCAGTACACACACTCTCTGGAGCACATCCATGCCTTCTTTCTTCAGGCATGTATCTTTGTTTTCTTTCTCCTAAACTCTAAAGGTCCCCACAAGACTTGCAACCTGGGGGACAGCAGACAGTGGCAACTAGTCCTGTGCTAACCCCCTGAACCTGGCTCCAAGGGTCCTTCTTTTGTTTCCTGAGTCCACGCAGCCTAGCTGGCTTACTTCTGCCTTGTGACTTTCCTTCTGAAAGACCAAGGTAGCTCTCTGGACAGCCCACTGGATTATTCTCTTCTTTTGCTTTGCATGCTAAATGAACTTCCTCATGCTAGAATTTGTGGCTCTGCATTTTTTCTTTGCCAAACTCAAGAACCAAGAACCCACACCACTGGTAACACATTCATGTATGCCATGAACACTCACCAAGCACCTACCACAGGTTAGAAACTGATCTAGTGCCGGAGGAGCGATAATGAATGACATACCCTCCTATTTGTGGAGAGCTTGCATTCTAGTGGTGGAAAACAGACAGTAAACAAGTGAACAAACTGATGAACAAAATAATTATCAAGAAAATAATATTGGATATTAACCTAGAGAAATAAAGATAAACAACCATATAAAATTGTATGTGAATGTTTATGACAGCTTTATTCATAATCATCCAAAACTGAAACAAACCCTAATGTCTATTAACTGAAGAACAGATAAACAAAGTGTGGTGTAGCCATGCAATGGAATACTACTCCGTATTAAAAAAAGAACTACTTATATGTGCAACAACATGAGTTGAAAGAAGCCAAACTCAGGTAACTACATACTGTATGATGTTATTCATAAAATATTCTAGAAATTATTAGAAGCTGGGGGTGAAGGAAGGGGATAGACAATCAAGGACATGAGAGAATTTGGGGGACAATGAAAATGTTTTGTATCTTGATTGTGGTGGTAGTGGTTTTATGACTGAATAAGTTTATCAAAATTCATAGAAATGAAGACCTAAAAATTTACTGAATGTAAATTACACTTCAATCAAACCTGAAACAGAAATTGGGTGATAAAATAGTGTTGGTCACTCCTTTGGATTGAGTAGCCGATAAAGACTTCCTAAAGAAGGTGACCATTAATGTCTACAATGAGCCAGCAGTTTCTTAGCAGTTTTGAGGAAAATCAAATCATTTTAAAAGATGACTATAATAAAAAAAATATCTTGGGAGGTAGAAAAAGAAGAATGGAGAATTTTTTCTCCTTTTTTGCAAAACATGTTTTAAGAGAGAATTTCTGCAAACCCCATATACCAGGAGTATTTACAAGAGCAAATATGCAAATTTAGTCTATTTTCAAAGGATGTTCTTGACAAGCACAGTTCAAAAAAACCTCACCAGGGAGCCTTTTCAGGCTATGGTCTATGTCTCATGATCAGGTTTGTATTTTTTTGTTTGTTTTCTTCTATACATATTAAGTTACCAGAAATGATAATTAATCACATAAAAGTCTAACACTTTACAAGATAATGTGTGAGAAACAAGGTCAAAGTTCTTTGCTGCCCTTCTTTCCACAGCAAAATTGAAAAGGCTCCAATTGAAAGAGCCTTTCTGGGAAACCCCACTTCCATTGCACCTGCCCTCTGAACACTCTGAGTGTGCCAGCAGCTGTGACAGATCCGTCACTATGGGGAGACAGGAGTTGACTTTCCTTCCAGAAAATATGTGCTTCAGAAAAATCATAATATAGAGAAAGTATGAATTGGTAGCACATGTAATCTCTCCAACAGAGGGACAAGAACTTAAATCGTCTTCTCTCCCATCTGACTGTTTCTGAGTTGTTATATTCTTTTATAATAAACTGGTAATCTAGTAAGTAGAATGTTTCTCTGAGTTCTGTGAGCCATTCTAGCACATGAATAGAACCCAAGGAGCGAGGATTAAAAGAAGGTCCCAAGATTTGATGTGTGGATATATATATATATATATATATATATATATATATATCCCTTTGATTTATAGCCAGTTGCTCAGAAATATAGGCAACAACCTAGGCTTGTGACTGGTGTCTGATGTCAGGGGGATGGGATGGGTGGGTGTTACAGCCTTATATGACTGAGCCTTCAACCTATAGTATCTGATGCTCTCTCTGGCCAGATTGTGTCAGAACTAAGTTGAATTCTCAGACCAGCTGGTGGTTTTAAAATATATATTTTTATTGATTTAAGAGAGGAAGGGAGAGAGAAAGAGAAACATCAATGATGAGAGAGAATTATTGATTGGCTGCCTTCTGCATGACCACCACTGGTATTGAGCCTGTGCCATGACCTTTTGGTTCATTGGCTCAACCAGAGTCACACCGGCCAGGCAACCAGCTGGTGTTTTGAGCTTTGCTTTTTGGAGATGTGGAGACCCCCCCCCCCTCCCCAATTGGAAATTGAGTCTCAGAACAACATTTTCAAGGGTTTGAACTTTATTTGTAGCCATTGGACTTTATCATTTAGTTACTGCTCAAGCATAAACCAAGCTGTATTTATTATCCTCTTACTAGATGTAAAGTGGGCCTGGGGGTCGTAGAAGACAGAGATCCCATGGAGCTTCCCATATGATTAAGGAAGTAGAAAACACACCTATAAAAGGGACCTAGTAATACCAGATAGGATAGTTTGGTATTTAATGAACAGGCAAAAACATCTTGGGATGGGGGGAAGTCAGTGAAAGAAAAGATCAGGGAATGCTTCATAGAAGAGAAGGAATTTGAAGTGAGCCTTGAAGGATTGCTAGAATTTGGATAGATGGAGGAAATAGAGCCTGGCCATCAGGGAGGGGAAGATGAAGTCAGAGAGGGAAGAAGTCAGTGGCACATATGTGAGACTTTATGAGAAGCAGACTTTAGCTAGAGCAGTGTTTGTTCTGGTGAGTCTTAGTATAGGAAGATAGAAAGATAGACTGGGAGGTGGAAGAGGATCTGGCCAAAGAGAATGGAAGGATCACACAGAAGTTCATAATGCAGACCCAGAAAGTGAACTCCACATGTTCAAAAGGTCTCAAAACCTCATCAATGGGATGCCTAAATTCTCCAAGCCTGTGGCTGGGGATTGTATTGGGCTGCCTGGTTTCTTCTCTCTTCGTTTTTGGGTATCTTCCAATAGAGACTATTTTTAAAGACTGGAAGAGCCTGTGCATCTGGGAGGCATTTGATATTTGCTTATTTGAGGAATTCCTGATATCCTCAATGAGTGAGAGCAGCTAACATGGATCTTAAGAGATTTGGACCCAAAGGCATATAGCAAACTCTCTTCTGTAGTGTCCAATAGAACTTTTTGCAGTGATGGAAATGCTCTGAATCTGCACTATCCAATAGAGTCACATATTGCTACTGAGCACTTGACATGTGCTTTGTGTGACTAGAGAACTGAATTTTTAGTTTTATTTAAGCAAAATTTAAATAACTACAGTCCTAACTGGTTCAGTTCAGTGAATAGAGCATTGGCCTGTGGACTGAAGGGTCCTAGGTTCGATTCTGGTCAAGGTCACATGCCTGGGTTGCAGACAGTCCTCAATAGGGGGCATGCAGGAGGCAGCTGGTCAATGATTCTCTCTCATCATTGATGTTTTTTTCTCTCTCTCCCTCTCCATTCCTCTCTGAGATCAATAAAAATATATTTTAAAAAATAACCACATGTGGTTAGTGGCTAGCATGTTGGACCATCCAGCTCTAGGTGTCAGGAAAGGCTGAAAATTACATTACCTCATAAATCCCTGGCAACAAATTCAAAGGATCTGTACTTCAAGAAGTCTGCATAAATATAACATTTTCCTATTTCTCTACACATTCCAAATCACAAAGGGGGAGCTTATGAATAGTCTCTCATGGGATTGAACAAGGACCAAGTCCAAATGGAACTGCTACGTCTGTATGTCCTTAGGATTCATTCTGCCAGCTCCATTCTAGCAGAAATAACACTACATAATAATACTGAAGCAGGCACAACATAACCTGGGCATTATATGCTGCCAACCTTAAACCCAGCTTTAACCTTTACACTTACTGGAACACACAAACTCTACTTACCCTTTTCCTGCTGAGGGTCCAATTCAGATCTTAAATTCCATTACACAATACTGAGGCACCTAGTACAGAGATGGGTATCTAGTAGGAAAGATCGTCATGTAAAAAACATATCCATCCATCCAACCATTCACCTATCTATCCAACCATCTGTCCACCACCTGCCCATGCACTCATCCACTCATCCATCCATCCATCTTCTCACCCATCTACTTACCATTCCATCTATCCAATTATGTTTTTATCCCCAGAATCTATTCACTGACTCACAAAGAATAGCTTTTCTCTCACTTACCCAAATAATGCGAGCTTAATAGAGAGGAACAAATAAGAAGCAGGTAACTGCATGATGCATATTTAAGAGTATGCTTTCAGATAAATTCCAAAAATGGAGAAGAATAATAAGAATGAGAAAAAAGAGTATGCATTAATGAACCTTAATTTTAAGTGATAAATATTTATTGACTATCCATCTAGTACAAGGAATTGTGTGAGGCACTGTGGAAGATACAAGATATACAAGAAATCCCTGTCCTCAACATTCTTAATAATCTACTTGAAAAATTAAAGCAATGAATATATAAGAGGCTAAAAAAAGACAAATTAGTGAAATATTTCAAAACAGCAAGGTGAAAGTTAATTTATGTCTCACGAGTTAATTTATGTCTCAGATAATAAGTCTCACATTTAGCAGAGGGTTGGGAAATCTGGGCTAGAATTGTCCAACTTAGGGCTTTAAGGAGGAGGCTTGAACCAGATTCCAAATGATAGGCAAAATGAAAGATTAAAAAACCTCATAAGATTTTAAAACTTGGATGGATCTTTGAAGTAATCTAGCTCAACTCTACTATTTTATGGATAATTCAACTAAGGTCAGAGAGTTAAATGACTTGGTCTGACTCCCTCTTACAGGAAATAGTGCCTAAAGTACAGGGCTATCAATGCCCATTCCAAGCCATACATTACATGGGATGGGCAGTGGAGTCTTTCATTTAGGAAAGGAGAACACATTCTGGAGAGTGGGTGAGACACAGCATAAGCAAGGAAGCAGAGCCAGGAATTCAGTATAACCACCGTGTATGAGGACATCAGTGTGTATGTAAAGGAAGGAAAGCATGGAAGGTGAGAGAAGGCAGGGGCTAATATGAAAGAGTTTGAGTGCAAATCTGCAATTGGTTGGCCATACGAAAGCCAGAATTCTGGTTTCTGGGACTGCTTTGAAGTCTCCCTTTGACACAGTGGCAGCAGTATAAACATTTTTCTAGAAAAATGTTACTTTTTTCCTATTAACAAAGACTCAAGTTCATCTGGAGGACTGCAGAAGGGAGGTTAGGATAAAAGTAATGGCATTGCTGGTCAACCTACAGGGAGCAGGGATGGATGATTATTGCTGTGTCTGTTCACAACTCAGAAGGTCTGATTCAGTAGACTTAGGATGGGGGGGTAATAATCTGTACATTTTTAAGCTCCCCAATGACTGTGATGATCACAAGATTTGGAGGGTCTTCTGGTTCACCCATTTTACCAATTTATCCACTACAGACTACGACTTTAGAAAACTCTTTGACAATATTTACTAAGTATATGACTCTTATGATCCAGCTATTCCACTCCCAGGTATATACCCAAGAGAAATAAACACTGATGTACCTCAAAAGACATGAATAAGAATATCCAGAGCAGGTTATTATCAACCCCAAACTGGAAACAGCTCAATGTCCATCAACATTAGAACGGATAAATAAGTTGAGATATATTCATACAATGGAATACTACATGATGATTGAAAAGAATAAACCACTGCTATGTGCACCAAGACTAATGACTATCACAAACATAATGATAAGCATAAGAAGTATGATTCAATTTACATAAGATTAAAGAACTGGCAAAATAATCTATGATAATTAAACTCAGAATAGTGATTGTCTCTTTGTAGAGATGGATATTACCTGGAAAAGAACAAAAAAGAAACTCCTAGGGTGCTGGGACTGTTCCATATCTTCATCTGGGTGGTGGTTATGTTGTTACATATTAGTACACATGTGTAAAATATATTGAACTGTACACTTGTTCAGTTTACTATATATAAATTATACCTTATTGAGAAAAAAATAGATATTGTGTTTGTGTGGATATATATATTTGCCCTGCTAACTTCATGAGGTTGTTATAAAGCTCCAATATCTTTTTAAAATGAAATCAATAGCCTTGGCCAGTTTGGCTCAGTGGATAGAACATTGGCCTTCAGACCGAAGGGTCCTGGGTTTGATTCAGGTCAAGGGCATGTACCTCACCTCGGTTGCAAGCTCAATTCCAGCCCTGATCAGGTTGCGTTCAGGAGGCAACCAATTGTCTCTTACTCGGTCTCTCTCCCTCCCTTTTACTCTCTCCAAAAATCAATGGAAAAATATCCTTGGTGAGCGTTAACAACAACAACAAAAGTGAAATCAATAGATAAGTACACTCATATTATTTAAGTGGCTCGATTCCTATTCTTGTTGAACTAGGTTAGATGCACTACCTGTGATTCAGATGATCCATCAGCCTTTTTAAGCCTTAGCAAAACACAAAAAGTTAGTTATATGAATGCTCATAGTAATTTCTGGACTTGGGAAGGACACACAGTAACTAACTATAGACTCATTGAAAACACAATAGAGCTGACAAAGTGTGCAACCCAGCTTTGAAAGCGCTTTTTTTTTTGCTGATGGTGAATTTGGTCTGCTTTGAAACTCTGGGGAAGGATTCTGTGCAGCTACATCTTTACATCCCATGCCCTCACTTTCCTCCCTACACCCCACCCCCACCCCCACCCCAAGAAGACAGTAAATATCATCTGTACCACTGCACTCACAACTTGGAAACAAAAATCTCATCTTCCCATCAAGAAAATTCCCCTCATCTTGAGGTGTCCTCGGCCATTGGTAACGAGCCCCAGATCTTCTGTCTGCTCCAAAGTTTGCTTGCCCTGAATCAATACTTGAAACTACCTGTGGTCATTAGTACCTTGTGGGCAAAGGTTCAGGGTCACAGAAGGCTGGAGGTGAGGAGCAGGAATGGAGAGACCCTATCCAGCCGGTGTGATGTGCAAACCTCATTTCTGGGCTGTTAGTTTTCAAGCTTTGAAAATGCCGTGTGTGCTGAGCAGTGTACTTCAGGCAGCTAAGTATAAACACATGTCTACAAATACTGATAACATTATCTTATTTGTCCATTACTCAAAGCCAGATCACCTGGGGACTATTTGTTCCTCTGCAAAATGAGAATCCAGCAGCACATGTATTAAAATGCAGGACATTTTCTTCAGAGCATAAATTTTCAAGAGCTGCTTCTATGCCTTACCTGGGACACTTTCAAATCCTCAGGCATCTTTAATATCATAACATAGTTGATTTTAAAATAAAAAGTTCTAGTCTTTGGTTCACTCTACCAATTTTTCTTAATTTGACCATCTGGCCTACAATGTGTCTGGAGTCTATTCATTAGTGTGTCCAGTTTCTAGAGCTCAGAAATACATAAGATGCATTCAGCAACTTATGTGAGCAGCCTGCAGGTATTTCCTGACTGGCTAATTCAAGCAGGTATTCAAAGAGCGATTGTGAACTTTTAAGAATGAATAAATAGAAGTTGTTAAGCAGTAGGTTCACACAAGCAATGCACTTCACAAATATGTATATTTCCCAGAATAAAACATTATACTGACTCCCTGCCCCAAACACTCTAAACGCAATATGTATGGAAATACATCATCAAAGATATTAAAATTCCCCCAAATCAGACTTGAATGGAGCTTTCTCAAGAAAACGAAACGAAACAAAACAAAACAATAATGCTTCATTTCACTTAAGAGATTGTTAGAAAAAACAGCACGCAAACTGTTCTGTTACAGAGAGCCACATGCAAAATCAGCTGAGAGAAAAGTTCAACTGAGGAAAACGAATTTCAAGGAAAAGCCACTTATTTTCTGCTATTGGTCATTTCTGAAAGAAGATTTTGAATTAGAAATGTGGTGGGGCCTTTTCCAAAGATTTTAAATTGCTTATAAGAAACATTTGCCTGGGGCTTAAACCCTATTAGTTGTGATTTTTTTCTTAGTAGTCCATTAATTTTGCAGGGGGTGGGGGGAAGTTAGGGGAAAGCCATGCTAAATTGATTTGTGTCCAGAACATGCAGCTCCATCTTATGCTGATTATTTTTCTGTCTTGCCCCCTTCCCCTTTTTGCCATCCATTCCCTTTCCTTTCTTAAATCAACAGGTAAAACTTCAGAAGTAATCCCCAGAACAAAAAACATGCTGGAAGGGAATCTGAGCTTGAGGAAAACTTTTTCTGCAAACAGCTCTGTCTGTCCCAATGTGGAAGCTCGTTTACTGAGGTACCCACCACCCTCAGAGAGAATGTAACTGTCCTCCTGTACTTACCTGTCTGCGGAGAGGGCCGTGAGTGTGAAGACAGACACCCCCACCGAGGTAAGCTGGATAAACGGGATCAGTTTGCAGCCAATCCTGCCAAACAGCCATCGGTCAGCCAGGTACCGGCTGGCATCCACAGGAGCACAGGTTACCAGGAGGAGCAGGTCTCCCAAAGCCAGACTGGAGATGAAGAGGTTTGGCACGTTTCGCATGGACTTCACGGTACAAAAGATCTTGATCAGGGTGATGTTGCCGATGAGGCCTATCAGAATGATGACCCCATAAACTGCAGGGATGACATACAGGATCCCTGGGTGGAACCAGTCCTCATTCGTGGGGATATCCATACTGTGATTAGAGACGTTGCAGGGCATGCTGCTCTGAAGCCAGCAATCATTGAGAGCCATCCTCTAGATTCTCTCCCACTTAAAGAGTGTCCTCAGGTGCTGTCCCTTAACTTTTGAGTTTGCAGTTGGGTGAAGATGAGGACAAAAATCTCTGCGAGGCTCTATTTTCTTTCATAAAAATACTCTGAGCACATACAGACTATGGCACCAAAACTCTGCCACTATTTTGATGCTGGTACTGCTCTCGTCTTCACATGAACAATGAAATGCAGTTCTAAATTCAGTCCAAAAAGGGCTTAGAATTAAACCCACTCTGTATCAACTCTTTCTACCTCCATTCCAATCTGAGTCTCCCTCGCTGCAGTTAACTGAGAACTTTTGATCTGCTGTTTTCACACGGCATTTCCTGTCTTTCCTGATACTTAGACCCTGAAGGTTTAAAGTGGGTAGAAAAAAACGGCACTGAGAAAGCCTCACATCCTATAGGCAGGCTGCCTTGCACGTCACTGGCTTCCCTAGCAAACTGGCAGCTCTGCTGAGCTGAGGCTCTAACGAGGAACCGGGGCTACTTATACAGAGAATGCCAGCCCCCTGCTGGACACTTCAATCACTGCCCAGACGCCTACTTTCCTCCGGCGGACTGCAGTGCCAAGGCCCACAGGGCTTTCAGGGATACCTTTAGCTCCTCACTTAAGATGCAGCACCTTCGGTAGGTATTTAATGTGTTGCTAGCAGTTTGCAACGGCGCTGCAAATCTTTCTGATACTGTGCTCACGAATCCAGATGGAACGCACATCTATTTTCTCATCTTTTCTAATACATTAGAACGACACGTTAAATAAGGTTGCTCTAAAATGAGGTCTGTCTCTAAATGCAATGCACACAGATGCACAGGGTGTCTATGTGTGAGCTGTCCCACTCAGCCTTCCCACTGCCTTTTTGAACGGGGATACCAGTGAGGAAAAATAGGCACGGGATTCATGCCTTAAACCTTCAGTAACTGCCTCTGGGAAAAACCAGACACGGAACACACACACGTTCTTTCCTGTGGCTTTGCCAGGCCATCCTCGTGCCCTCTACCAGGAGAAATTAAATCAGGAGCCAGATGTATTCTTAACTCCGAGACCTTTTCCAGAAAAATTGATCTTTTCTCATTGGACCTAAAAATGACATGAATTGCTATTTTGATGCAATTATTTACTGAATGCTTGCCACGTTTTATAGCAAATTTCCTCTGAAGTCCTGAGTGAGAAATGTCCTGTCAGAATACTGAGGAATTAAGGTGTGGAAAAAATAACAGAGTGGACAGAGTGCCAGGAAAGGCTTTATTGAGGAGGTACTATTAGATCGGAGCTTAGACCTCTAGCCAACAATTTATAAATACATTACAAGGGTGTATCTTCAAGACTTCTGTGGAACCAGCTCCATCGCAGGAACATCACAGGAAGCAGTTACTAGCAGATGTTGCCGTTGAAGGATTGTGTGCTTTTTTTCAGGGTCCATAGGAATAAAAGAATTGCGCTGATCACCATGCCAGGGCTCAGCAAGAAAGCCTCCAACTGCGTTGTCATGGAAATTTCCAGTGGGAGGTTACACTATTGAAATGGTCAATATGCGCCTTCCATGAGTCCAAAGGGTCTGTACTCCTCTCAGCCAGCAGTAGAGAGTTTGATGTTGCACGCCTGGAGGGGAAGAGCTTCTCAGGGGAGATCAGCATCACCAGTAATGAGTCAATAACCATGAGCCTAGTGGTTTTAATTAGTTGATAACAGTATATATTAATGCAGTATATGGACTCTGTGATTAAATCCTGGCTTCCTCATTTATTATCTTGGCAAGTTATTTGGTGTCTTAAGAGTCAAGCTCTTTATCTGTAAAGTGGGAATAATTTGTGAGGCTAAACAAAATTATTCATGTTAAGACTTCATAAGATTTGGCACAACGTTAAGTGCTCAATTAGTATTAGCTGGTATTGCTATAACTGTTATTGTCGTGACTGAGAGAAATTTTAATTTTATTGTGATTTTACTTTAGGAAAGCCCAATAAAGTCAGAAGAGCAATTGACCTTGGATCAATAGGCAAAAGGGCCTACTCACACAGGTGAACCAGCAGCTCCTACATTTACTGGAAACACATTTATCAAACATCTACCAGTTTTCAGGCACTGAAAAAGCTTGAGAAAAATAACCCGAAGATACATTATATTATAGGATCCATCATGATCCCAATTACTCAGCTCATAGTCAGAGGACTTGGTCTCAAAAAATAACACAAAAGGGGTTTTCACATAGATTCTGCAAATGATGCTGTCTGTTCTATACTGGGTTAATAATTTTCCTTCTCAAAATTGCTGTGGTGGCTTTCTTCTCTGATCATTTACCTTTCTTCCTCTCAGTGACTATGACTGCTTCTGGCATAGTTTTTTTTTTTTTTTTGTCGTCATTACTGGAGGGATGGCCTTACATGAATCATTGCAAAACTCAAAGGAGTTCACCACTCGAACTAGAAGAACTGGCGAGGCATTGAACTGCCCAGGATCATCCTGAGAATTTTGAAACCGCGGCAGCAACAGCAAGCACCTGGCTATGATGTTATATTAAACCTGGTATCTTCGAACTTTTTAACCTTCTGAAAGCCCCTTGAATACTATTTAAATAGAAATAAACTGGGGCTTCTTAAAAAAAATCACGACTTAGACCCCATCCCCTTTCTAGGACAAAGCAACTACCTTTTCTCCAGAGAAGGTGACATTTGATCTTAAAGGTTAAGTGTTTGGCAGAACCTTTTGAACAGAGAAAATAGAATGTTCCTAGGGCACAGGCATAAAGGAAAGAGCATGGCATTGACTAGGGGACAGCAACAAGTCCAGAAAGGCCATCCAGATTGGAAGAGAGGGGGTGAGGAAAGAGCAGTGTGAAATGCAGCTAGAGGCAAGTTTGGGTGAGATTGTGATGGATTTTGTTTCTGTGTTAAGAAGTTTGGTCCAGGGGGCATTTTTTTGCTTCACAGAGATGACTTCTGGATGTTGTTTCTGTTATTTCTTTAGATACCCCTCTATGTTGACTTAGTCTCACTTCTTAAATCCAACTAGTTTAACTTAGGAGTGAAGATATATTGAGGTTCAACACCTAATATTTTCTGGGAGCAAGGATGTTTCAAAAAACTAATTAGAGAATTTTATGTCATTTCAACTAATTGGCTGTAATGGCTCTTTCCTTCCCCACTGTTATGTGTCACCTTCCAGCAGATCACAAAAAGTACTTAGACATTTACTTAGCTTTTTATTTAATGGTGAGCATGAGATGCCTTTGACGTACGAAAATAACATAGAACAAATATAATACAAAGTCCCTGTCCTCAGGGATTCCATTTTCCGAATAGAATTGGAGTGTGACTCAGCATCCTTTCTTATGTGTCAGGGCAGGGGTGTCACTTCTCGTTCTATTTCAGTCAAGCAAGTCACATTTTCCATTCTTCCAGAAAAGTGGATTTTCTGTGGGACTTGAATATGAGGGGGCAATGACTTGGTAGAATTTGGGAGGATAGGCAGACTCAACAGAACCAAAGACAGTGGAGATAAAGTCTCTTCCCACCAGCTATATGCACAGCACTGTGGCTTCCAGTAGTTAGTGTACTTGGTAGAGCGACAATGAGTGTATGTAGGCATCATAAATTATTATAGAGTGGGTAGAATTTGTAACTGGAACCAGAGTAAAGAGAAGGGGATGTTGTGTGTCTGTTTGAGAGACAGTCTGCCTTGAACAAGGGTTTGAAGGGGAGTAATAAATGAGAATGAGTCAGCTGGCGAAGACTTTACATTAAGGTTTGAGTTGAACTTCTTAGCCTGTATGACACTGACTTTTAAAAAATCATTAAGGTTGCCTGAGGTGCTTCTTTAAAATACAGATCCGGAGGCCTTATCCCAGACCAACTGAGTCAGAATCTTCAGAGATGGAACCCAAGAATAAGTATTTTTCAGGAGGTCCCCAGGGCATTCCTTCACTCTTGTATGGTGGGGACCAGTGATGCAGATAGTATGCGATCCAGAGATCATGACAAGATGATAGTGCCTGTGCTTCTCCTTCTGCAGAGGAAGAGAGTGAGTAAGGAAGCACATCCAGAAGATCGCTGCTATGACCCCTTTCTACGTAAAGTATGATCCTTGAGTTAGCAGTGTGGGCATTACCTGAGAGCTTGTTAGAAATACAGGACCTCAGAGCCCACCCTTCACCTCCTAAATCATAATCTGCATTTTAACAATATCCCCAGGAATTCACATGCACATTAAAATTTGAGAAGTGCTAATGTACACATTAGGGAGATCTGACAGAAAAGGTTAAGAAACCAGGGCTGGAACTTGGAACAGATAAGAGACTGGAATCTCAAGTTCAGAATGGAACCAGCAACGGGACCAACATAAAACGGAAGGAAGAGCCACTTGGGGCTTTCCCCACCCCCCCCCCTTTTAAAAATGTATTTTATTGATTTTTTACAGAGAGGAAGGGAGAGAGGTAGAGAGATAGAAACATCGATGAGAGAGAAACATCGATCAGCTGCCTCCTGCACACTCCTTACTGGGGATGTGCCCACAACCAAGGCTCATGCCCTTGACCGGAATCGAACCTGAGACCTTTCAGCCTGCAGGCTGACGCTCTATCCACTGAGCCAGATCGGTTAGGGCAACACTTCGGGCTTCTTGATACCCTGATAATGGCTGGGAATTGTCCCAGATGGAGTGGCACGTAAGCTGTTTTTGCCATAATACCGGCACAAGAATCCCATTGCAAGTATAGGGAATATAAGCAATGGAGAAACCCAAGATGGTGAATTCTGTTTGTAGGCTCATGACTCACAGAATCAAGAGCAAGGCAAAGGGGGAAGCCACTCTGGGGGGAAATGACAAATCTGGTTTTAGGCATATTGAGTTCACTATATGAACAAGGCAAAGCAAAGAAGTCAATGGAAATGAGAGCTGAAATCTGAAGGCAGCGAGGTAAATAATTAAGAGGAATGCCTGAGAACCAGAAGGCTAGATGGTTTAAATGTATAGGGAAAGGCTAACCAAAGATCACGTGATGTTAGCCTTTGAGGAGAAGGTCGTATGGTGAGAGTCAGTGGGTACTGAGGATGATTTCAGTATTATATTTGTGACAGCACCATGGAGAAGCTGCTGAAAACATTGCAGCACTCTTGCTTGAGAAGAATCACAGATGCTAAATTTTAGTGCTGCAGCAGGAACAAAGGAGACGGATGACTCTATCCAGATCCTACTAGTATAATGCTGGGATCGTTTCAAATTCCCTTCTCTTTTCTTAACACTCTGTGACTTTTCACGGGCTTGGGAACTTAGGAAGGAGATGTGGGAGTCTACTGAGAGAGTCACGTTTCATTTTGAGCCTCGCTAAGCTGCAGGAGTAAACATAGATGCCCAGAAATAGCTTAGAGCGAAAGACAAACTCTCAGACCCAAGATTAAGAAAACACCTGGTATGGTGGTTTTTAAATATATCCCTGAGCTCTTGGTATTCTTTCCTTCAAGGGGTGGACATAAATTTCCCTTCCCTTGGATGTGAGCTGCACTGAGTGACTGGCTCCTGACCAATACAATGAGACTGCAGTGACACTGTGTAACTTTCAAGGTTAGATGACAAGGGACATTGCAACTTCCCCCATGCATTCTCGCTTAGATCACTTGCTTTGAGGAAAGTCAAACACTCACGTGACTAGGACAGGTCCACATGGTGAGAAACTGAGGCCTCCTCCTGTCCACAGCTAGTATGTCATTTTGGAAATGGATCCTCCAGCCTCAGTCAAACTTTCAGATGCCTGAAGCGCCAGTCGACATCTTGAGTCCACACCTCAAGAGACAGAACCACCAGTCAATCCATACCCAAATGGCTGACTCACAGAGACTGTGAGTTAATAAATGTTTTTGTTTTAATCTACTATTTTCTGGTAATTTGTCTTGTAGCAATAGAGAACATCTGCAAGTAGAATGATGGAGAGGGGAAGAAGAGAAAACCACCAAAAGACATATAAAACAAAAAAGAAATAATAGAAAAGTGTTATAAACCAGAGTTGAACCTTAAGTGGTCAGATAGGATGTGAGAGAAAGGAAAGTATGGCCAAATTGAGAACAGTTATAAAGGCTGAAACAAAATATATGTATTTTTAAAATATTATAAATGAGCTGAATTTTCTTGCCCAGCCACCATATACCTGAATTTGGGAGAGGAAAAACCATAGAGGTGAGGTGCTCTTCTAATCACATATCAAGGGGGATGTATTACTTGCTTCTGTAATAAATTGCCATAAATTTAGTGACTCACAACAACAGAAATTTATTCTCTTACAATTCTGGAGGCCAGAAGTCTAAAATGAGTCTTACAGGGCTGAAATCAGGATGCTGGCAGGCCTTGGTCCTTCTGGAGGCTCCAGGGAAAATTGTTCCTTGCTTTCTCCAGCTCCTGGAAGCTCCCACCATCCCGTGGCTAGTGACCGCATCACTCTAATCTCTACTATTGTCATCACATTGCCCTCTCTTCTTCCAAAGTCAAATATCTCTCTGCCTCCCTCTCATATGGACTCTTGGATTACACTGGGTCAGATCTCAACTGCATCTGTGACGTCACTTTTGCCACATAAGGTTTGCCATGTAACATAGTCCCAGGTCCCAGGGATCAGGACATGGATATCATTGGGAGCTATTATTTAGCCAAATGCAGGCTGCATGATATCCACATGGTTTATCAGTAGTGAAGTTACTTCGATCACTTGGGTAAGGTGGTGTCTGCCAGGATTCTCCACTATAATGTTGTTATTTGAGGAGAAAGCTTCCTTTTTAATTACTAGAAATATGACTGTGCTCACGATGCAAGTAATGATGTTAACATTATGTAATGACCATTTAATACCACTTATATTAAGTGCCACTACCTGCCAGACCCAGTTTTAGGCTCTGGAAATACAAAAATTAACAACCATCCTCAAGGAGTTAATTGCCTCACTAAGAAACCATTTTAAAGAATGCCAGTTTATAAACACAAACAAGCTTTCCTTTTCAACAATCTGGACCCTACTTCAGAAGCAATCTTTGATTGTGCAGACTTTTGGGTCATGTGAAATGGAAACTGATTTTCTCATAGCTTCTGAAGTACAATTGGATTTTCTGTGACTAATTCTCACTTTTATATGCTCCCTTGGATTTTTCTCCCGAAAGGTGGAGTATCATCTCTCAGGTAGACCAATAAAAACGCCATCAGGTTTCTCATGAGAAAGTCTGGCTCTTATTTTGTTTCCAGACAGCTTTATGTGACAAAAAAAAGCTAGGATGCACTTCCAGACTCCGGGTATTTGTGTAACTGAAGTGCATCTCCACACCTCACATTTCACCCTTTTTCTTCAGCCTGTAAAACAATACACCATGTTCTTCTCTAAGGAAGATTCTAGGAAACTGGTTTACCAGTAAGTAGATTTTTCTCCAGATGCCACTATAGCACTTCAAACTCTGAGTGGTTCCATGGGAACTCTCACTCAATATAAAAACTCTTATTTTTACTGCCTGAACAAGGCTCACCCTAAATTAACTCCAAGCCATGTCTGAAATATAGATCCCATACCAGGTTCTTCAAGTCAAATACTCTTGAAATGGAACAACTGAGACATATACAGGGAATTTGTTGTTCACATACCATAGAATTCAAGCTTCTCCTTATCCTGCCACAATATAGTAGAGACAGAATTTTATTCAAATCGCTTATTAGTTGTCCATTTTTGATGAAATCACTTTAAAACTTTCTATGCTTACATTTTTCTTTCTACTATAACAGGGATTTAAATGACATTAAGGTTTTCCTTAATGACATTGAGATTCAAGATAACAAATAAGAAGGTCTAGTAAAAGGTATGAAGTCCTAAACAATTTTAAGTTACTGTATAGTAAATTATTGTTAATTTTGGAGGTGTAATAATGCTATTTATAGTTATGTTTTTAAAAGTCCTTATCCTTTAGAGCAAGGGTCAGCAAACTTTTTCTTGTAAGGCAAATAGTAAATATTTCAGGCCTTATGGACCATAGGGTTTCTGTGGGAAGCAGTCAATAGACAATAGGTAAACAATTGGGCATGGCTGCATTGCAATAAACTTTATTTATAAAACAGGAGGTTGATTCCTAGACCAGAGTTTGCCAACCTCTATGTCAGAGAAACGTATTGAAGTACTTGTGGATGAAATGATATGATAGCCAAAATTTGCTTCAAAATCACATGGAAAGTAGAGAAGTAGGTAGGGACAAATGAACCAAGCTTAGTGCTAAGTTGATAACTGTTGAAGATAGGTGAAGGGTATGTAGGGCATGTTATGCATCTATTTTGTGTGTTTTAAATTCTCCACTATTAAAAGCTTAATTTATTATTAACAAGATTAATAATGCCAACCAAGATTCATGTGTATCTTTGAGGCCTTGAACGGCTGGCATAAAGTGGAGCTTTCCAGAATGGTGGCAAATCATTCTAGCCATTCAAATATGCATTTCCTCTTTTCCATGTTAATTGGAGGCCCAAGTTAAAGTTCTATGGAGCCCAAATGATTTGGGATGGAATCGATTTCACCTTGGTCATTGGACTGTCAGTGTAGCAAAATGTCTCTTAGATGCAGTGGGGAAATGAACTGATTTGCTTTTTTTTTCCTGCCCTCTCTCTCATATTCTTATTTCTCCCCATGGCCATACTAGTATATTTTAAGTTTTGCTTTTGTCCTAATGAAACTAAAACATCTGAGGTCAATTTTTAGTCCAAGTTCATTTTTAAAACTATGCGTGCTGGGGGAGAACCCAAGATGGTGGCATAGGTAAACACCGGAATTGCGGCCATGCACAGCCATTTTAAAACAACAATGAAAAAGAAAAAAAAAACGGACACCACCCAGACCCACAGGAAGGCTGGCTGAGTGGAAATCCTACAACTAGAAAGAGACTGAGATGCAGAGGAGGTGCGGAAATAAAGTACGGAGGTACAGAGGTGCACAGGGCTCAGGGAGAGGGCTGGCACTGAAGAATGTGGTTCTTTTTCAATTGGGAGGGAGCCACAAGCTCCCAGCACCTCTGAACTCCAGTTCCAGGCAAGTTTCTGGGGACTCAGAACCATATGGGGAGAAGCTGGACTGTCTGGCACCATCGGGCACCAGGAGGAACTCCAGAGTGGCTTGAGACCCGGTGCCTCTTAGGGCAGGGCTGAGAAGCAGCCATAGCTGGTTGCTCCACCCTGTAGACTCCCTGAGAGCCCGCCCAATCCAAGCTGCATGCAGAGGCTTTTGCATATAAAAGGCTGAGTAGCCTCAGGAAAAGGCTAAAATAGCATCTCCCTGGAGATACAAGTGCCAGCGTACCCAGGGGACTGAGTGGTACAATCCTAAATACAACTCCTCAGATTCATAAGGGACACACTCAGGGCAGACTCCGTGAGCACCAAAGCCCCACTGAAACAACTCTTGCCCCATAAGGGTGTCTCCAGCCCAGAAGTTCTCCCATTGCAGACACAGCTGATTTGCATAATCAAGTGGCTTGGAGGTCATTTCCTCTCAGTGATTACCTAACACAGAAAGCCACTCTATCAACCCAGGGAAGCAGCCAAAATTCAGAGACAAAGAAATGGATCACAAATGACAGAAATGGAGGAAAGCAAACAACAGGATATAGAGTTCAAAACCATGGTTATAAGGTTTTTCAAAAATTTTCTACAAACCGCTGATAAACTTAGTGAGACCCTCAATAAATCTAATGAGACCCTCGAGGATATGAAAAAGGACCAACTAGAAGTTAAGCATACACTGACTGAAATAAAGAATATTAGACAGAGATCCAACAGATTAGAGGAACCCAAGAATCAAGTCAAAGAACTGAAATACGAAGAAGCAAAAAATACTCAAATGGATAAGCAAAAAGAAAAAAGTATCCAAAAATATGAAGACAGTGTAAGGAGCTTCTGGTACAACTCCAAGCGTACCAACATCAGAATTATAGGGGTGCCAGAAGAAGAGAGAGAGCAAGATATTGAAAACATATTTGAAGAAATAATGACAGAAAACTCCCCTTACCTGGTAAAAGAAGTGGACTTACAAGTCCAGGAAGTGTGGAGAACCCCAAACAAAAGGAATCCAAAGAGGACCGCACCAAGACACATCATAATTAAAATGCCAAGAGCAAAAGACAAGGAGAGAATTTCAAAAGCAGCAAGAGAAAAGCAGTCAGTTACCTACAAGGGGGCACCCATACGTCTGTCAGCGAATTTCTCAACAGAAACTTTGCAGACCAGAAGGGAGTGGCAAGAAATATTCCAAGTGATGAATAGCAAGAACCTACAGCCAAGATTACTTTACCCAGCAAAGCTATCATTCAGAATTGAAGGTCGGATAAAGAGCTTCATGACAAAAAAAAAAAAAAAAGCTAAAGGAGTTCATTACCACCCAATCAGTATTATATGAAATGCTGAAAGGTATCCTTTGAGAAGAGGAAGAAGAAAAAGTAAAGATAAAAATTATGAACAACAAATACATATCTATCAACAAATGAATCTAAAAATCAAGTGAATAAAAATCTGATGAACAGAATAAACTGGTGAATAGAATCGAATCAGAGGCATAGAAAGGGATTGGACTAACAATTTTTGGGGGGAAAAGGGTGTTGGGGTGCTGAAAGAGACTGGACAATAATCATACACTATGGATGAGAACAGCAGGGGAGGGTAAGGATAGAGGGTGGGGTGGGAACTGGGAGGAGGGGAGCTATGGGGGGAAAAAGAGGAACAACTGTAATAATCTGAACAATAAAGATTTAAAAAAATCTATGCATGCTAAATAGGGCCCTTTATCACAGGTGTCAGAAAAATTAGAAACAGCTATGCTTATATCCTTAGTTTTCTGTATGAATATGATAGGCTCAAATAATGGTTTTAAAGCCTTACACAAAAATTCTAGAGAGGGCCTTCTTATACCTCAACAATAGCTAAATGTTCCATTACACCCCCCACCCCCTCGCGCATCAGAAAGCTACTATTAGCATTCACCATTCTGTTTCTCTTAGCCATTTTTTCTTTCTTTTCTTTAAATTGCTAGATAAGTAGTACAGAATCCAGGGGAAAGGGAGAAGGAAGATCATATAATAATAGAAAGAGTCAATGTTGGTTTAGATGTTTTATATGTTTTCCCTCATGGGGTCCTTACAACCACCCTATGATATAGAACTATTTCATCTCTTTTACAGATGAAGAAATTAGGTATAGGGCAGGGAAGCAACTGGCCTGAATTTACACAGTTAATAGTGTGTTCTGATAAGTGGTGCTTAACCATTAGCCCACTCTCTTCTCAGGGAACAAATGGTAGAAGTAGAGAGATACTCATACCTTGGCGTTTTCCTGGGAGGTGAAATGGACAACTAGGAAAGAGAATAACAACACGTGTTGAAACTTAAGTAAGTAGAAGGTAGGGATAAGCAATTAGGGAGCTGAAAAACTAGTGGGAAAAAATCATGGAGAACCCAGCAGCTGTGATTTCTATTTCTTCCTTGGCAATGGTGTCCTGTGTTTTTTGTTTTTCTGGGTTTTTATTTGTTTTTTGCCTCTGGGGAAGTAAACAGGATGCTCAGTTCCTGTTTCATGTCTACAGTCACATTTCTTTAATATCAAAGTAATTTAAGATGCAGAGTAGAGAGAACTCACTGGTTCCCAGTGGTGACAAGAGCTCAACTGTGCTTCCTTTTTTAATAAACAAGATGAAACATCCTCATGAAAACATGAGGCAAATTACGTGCTGTTTTGCTGAAAACACTGCTAGGCTTCAGTGTGACTCTTAAAAACAGTGAACATGTCCCTGTTTCTGATTTCATAGCAAAGAGGCAACTCATAGAATCAGAGCAAGGCTTGATGCATTATATTTCATTTCTCTCTTGTACTCCTTATTCTCTGTCCTAATTCCACTTCTGTATCCCTTTGCCAACAGTGAGGATGCCACCTTTCCAAATGAACAGCTCAACTCTTCTGTTGGAATTAGAAAGACCTCACTCCGGCCACTCAAAAACATCCGCTGCTCTTTGGGTTTTGTACCATTGGAATCAATTTCCAAAACGCATTCTCTCCTTAGTCAAAGGCTTGAAAATGTGGAAACACTGCATTTGAAAAGAGATTAGCTAGACTCCCCCGACGCCTTCCCAGCTGTGAGGCTCACTTAAGAATGACACCTAATTATGGCTATAGCAAAGAAAGCCTAGTTGTCAAACATCCAAAATAAATAAATAAAAGTAGGTAAGTTAATAAATCTGAGCGGGCTGTGACAGACGATGATGTTTATGGACTTCTGAAGCATTTTGTTTGAGATTCAGTGACTTCAAATGGTCAGGGGAGCAGAACTCAATGAACAATTTTTTTAAAAACCTTCAATTAAAAAACATTGTTCGGGTGAAAACAATCAGATCATAAAAAGAATGAGGAGTGGCTCCTATCACTAGGCAATTCATACGCAACACAAACTGAATTACCCTTTCTCAGAAACGAGGATATACAAAAAGTAGGGCTAATGTTTTTCTTTAGATATAACTGCTGCTGAGCCTAACCTGTACCCACTGGCTCCTTAAATTCTCACTCTCAGCTCCAGGTCGTTTCAGGAGTATTAATTCGTGGGAACATGTGTAGGTAGGGGATAGGAGTTTTAAGTAGCATTTGCTGAGTATTCACTATGTAGCAGGCACTGTTCTAAATGCTATCTTCTCTTTCCATTTTTAACCCTATTAGGTAAGTGCTAGTAGCCACCTCATTTTAAAGATAAGGAAACCGTGGTCCAGAGAGATTTTATAATTCTCACAAGATTACACAATTAGTGCTAAAGCAAACTCGGATTTCAAACTCAGGCAATCTGGCCCAGAGCCCATGCTCTTATACCACGGTAGTTCCATGGGATTTCTAAATAAGAATTCTTGCTGTCTAGATTCAATTAGTTCTCAGATTTCATTAGACCCCCACCCCCACGACCACACATACCTTCTTAGCTGAGAAAACTGAGACCCAGAGGTTGAGACTGTCACAGTAAACTAATGCTGCATGGGGGTCAAAAACCAGTCTCCTGTGAGCTTACCTATTCTCTTCTTCCACCTTTCATCGATGGCACTCTTTTAGGAGACATTTCACCAGAGGAACCATGGCAACATGGAGATGCACTTCTCAGATCCGCCTTCTAGGAGAAATGTGTTGTTCAGCTTCAAGGAGTATGTTTAGTTGAGAACCTGTAGCTGTTAAGTGCCTTCAAGATCTGCCTTAACTTTTGAGCTGAGGCCATATTCTTTCCTCAGCAGTCCCCAGCCAAAGACCCAACATGGTAGGAACACTAGAATCATTTTTGCCCAATGGTATAGGAATATGATTTCTTCCTAGTTTTCATTGCTGTATGTCCATGTATGCATCTCAACATGGCAAGGAGCAAAGAGCATGGGTCTGAGCAATGTAAAAACATTGGTCAATTGATCAAAACAGTGCAACTTTCAATACTGTTTCCCCCATATATGAGACATGCAATCTGGGGCAAGATTCACAGCCCCTATGTATTTCTATCTTATCATTTATAAAATAGGAATAATAATCTCTAACTCACAAGGTAGTTGTGAGAATTAAATGATGCTCAATAAATAGTGGTCCCCTTTCCCAATATCATTGCCAAATTTTGTGCTTGATATTCACAGTCAGCTCCATTATAGTCTCTTGTACCATCTATGTATATAAAACCCTAATATGCAAATAGACTGAACAGTGGAACAACTGAACAACCAGTTGCTATCATGTGTGCTGACCACCAGAGGGTATGCACGGAACATGGCAGGCATTGGTCACAGTGGGATAGTGGAGCAGGTAAGCGGGGGTTGACATCAGTTGCTGTCATCAGGGCGAGCCTCTGGTAGTTACTGAAAATTCTTTGCTCTCGTGCACCACTATACCACTCAGCGCTCTCACCTGCTGCCAGCATCGGAGCCACTGCTTGTACCTGCTGCCAGTGCCCAGTGCCAGTCCCGATCACTCAGCACCATCAGCAGGTGCAAGTGGTGGCTGCCAGCTCTGATTGCCCCTCATGGCTTCTCCACCTCCCCCTGCTCCTGAGGGATGATTGGGGCAGCAGCCGCTGCTCACACCTGCTGACAGCACCAGCCCTGCTTGCACCCACTGCTGGCGCCAGCCCCAATGGCTCCATGCTATCAGTGGGTGTTAGTGGGGCCAGTGCTGTCAGTGCAGGGGAGTGGTGGTGGAGAGAGCGGAGCTGCCGGCAGAGAGGGGACTAGGGGTCACAGCAGGAGGGGCCAGATGGGAGTGTGGAGGATGGTCTGAGACCCGCACCTGTGCCCACCACAGCCTCGTGGCTCACACTTTCAAGCTGTACTAATTCGTGCACTGGACCCCTAGTATTTGTATAAAATTAGTGTATTTCTATCTTTTGTTGAAAGACTTGATTTTTCTCTATAAGCACACTGCCTTATGTGACTATATAATATCATATATAATATATAAAATAAAGTTATATGTTATAATCAATATGCTTATTTTTTGGACAAATTTATTTGATAAGGAAGCTGGTATAAATTTTACTAGGAGAAGTAAATTTTGAGTGGGAGACATTTTGTTGTAATTCATGATATGATGGCAAGAGATGTTAGAGTTCTAAAAAGGCAAGGAATAGTAAAAGGACTGTTAATGGAACTCCTGGGTAATTTATGACTGTAATTTATTGACTATATAATTGACTATATTAATTTATGACTATATATTACTGAAAATTCTTTCATACACAAACCCATTCCACTGATCCACTCAAGGTAGTAACGTTGCAGTACATAGAAACATATATAAGAAATTATCTTTATCATGTGGGAGCTTTGCATGTAGTGGGGGAAAATAAAATAAGAGGAAATATGAGATAAATGCTCCTGAGAGTTGCATAATATGCCTACAGGTTTCCAAAGCATGTGAAATCACATCTGACAGAAGAGAAAGACACATTTCTTTAATAGAAGAGACAGAATTACTTTGGATTTTGAAGATTCATAAAGAATTGGCAGGATACCATAAACAAAAGAGAGTGTATTTTAGGCAATGAAGTTGGAAAAGAGGGGAAGTGGTAACTCTGGGAATAGTGACTATTTTGGTTAGCTAGATGATGATGATAGAAGATTAAATCTAAAAGGTAGGTTGGAGGTCGGTGGATCATGGAAGGTCTGCAATAATGGGAAATTTAGTGGTTTTTTGGTAGATAGACATGTGAAGGCATTGAGATTTTTTAAGTAGTAGACTGATACATGTCAAATATTTTTAATTAATTTAAACTTTCAATTAGCTATTTAATAGCTACAATATAATAAATCGGAGGCTCTAAAACTTCCTAAGTTCATAACACTTTGTGTCTCTGTAATTCTTTCACTGAATTCCTAGGCCAAATGAAACACCCAACAATTCCATGTAGTAAGTGGTTAAGTCCAAATAACTTATTAAATATTTGTATCCTAAAAACTTAGTAACCATTTGAATAAAATAATGTATATAAATAAAAGTATATATTTTTAAAATTTCATTAATTAAGCACAATTACTTCCCAATGGGATGTGTGCACCTGCTGGGCATTGTACAGTTTCTCAAACCTTAGAATCAATTTCTTAAACCACCACCCTCATTTCCTGTTCTACATTGATTTTTCACTTGGTATTTGCTTTTTACCACAGCAGCTGCTGAATACCCAGCTTCACAAAGATATCAAGTAATCAAAAGTAATATCACCATATCTAATGCTGAAACTATGAACTATATCAAACTAGTAGTTTGCATAGTGTCCAAAAGATGTTGCACAGCCATGTTTCTCCATCAAAAATTAAAAATATCCTACGGATCCCGCTTCTGATTATATATCTAAAGAAAAAGAAATCAATCTCAAAGAGACATCTGCACTCTAATGTTCATTGCAGCATTATTCATAATAGTCAAGCTACAAAAGCAATCTAAATGTCCTTTGATGGATGAATGGATAAAGAAAACGTGGTATACATGCACAATGAAATATTATTCAGCCATAAGACAAAAGGAAATTCTGCTATTTGCGACATGGATGAACCTGGGGTGATTATGCTAAGTGAAATAAATCAGACAAAGACAAACTGTATGGTATCACTTATATATAGAATATTTTTTAAAAGGCTTATTTCTTAGAAGCAGAGAGTAAAATGGTGGTTACTGGGCACTGAGGGGAAGGGGAAATGGAGATGTGTGAGTCAAAGGTTATAAACTTTCAGTTAGAAGACAAATACGACATGGCAAAGGAAGGAGCAAACAAAGGGTGCATTTCCAATCCACTTTCCACAGTTAATAAAGTGGTATTGTATACATGAGATATGCAGAAAGTAGATAGTAAGTATTCTCACCCCCCCCCACACACACACACACAAACATACACAAGAGTCAACAAAGTGATGGATTTCGTAATTATCTTGATCTTGGTAATCATTCTACAATGCATCTGTATATCAAGTCATCATGTTGTACACTTTAAGTATATACATTTTTGTCAATTATTCCTCAATAAAGTTGGAAATAGATAGATAGATAGATAGATTGATAGATAAAATATCCTGCTGCACCCTTGTGAATTTACTGCAGTGCCCCAGATTACCTCAGGATACATGAATTGGGAACTCAGTATTAAACCATTACTATTTGCCGGGTACTGTATAAGCATATTGTTTCATTTAATCCTCACAATGGGGCTAATTACTATTATTTTCCCCATTTTTCAGATGATGAAACTTAGGTTACAAACCTGGAAAGTGATGGAACTGGCCAGAGACCCTATGCAGCACCTCTATTAATATATATGAAAGGACAATGTGCTCCCTTGCTTCAACCCATCTTCCCCTACTCATTTCAGGAGAACATAAGAATAGGGACTGTATCCTACATATCTTTGTATTCCCAGTGTTCAGAGTATACTATTTGATGCTGTTATCAGGATGTGATGTATGTCTTGATTGTATCTAATTGGTTTAATTTCACCAGAAGCAGACTGTGAGACACAAATTCTAATGTCAATAATTTGTGAGGTAATACAGGAAGTTCTGTCAGATGAGTGATGAAGCGTGTCAGGGAAGGGAAGGAGCAAACAAAGGTTGCATTTCCAATCCACTTTTTATAGTGAGCAACTAGAGCTTAATCACACCAAAAAGTCTGGGAACGAGTACAGAATAAATGGCTCAGAATACTCCCACTAGAATGGCAAGGGAGCTGGGGTATTTACACACCAATTCCTAGCTCATTGGTTGAAGACTGCTGGGGGCAGGGATGGTATTAATTTCTTGGCCTGTTTTGTCCATGGGCAGTTAGGGCTTAGGTGGCCAGAAAATATCCCATGGAAAAGAAATGAGATTTTGACATCTACAAGTCATACCTGTCCACTAAAATAGTAAGGCCCAACTAGATATGGGTAGGCATACACAATAATTGCTTCACTGGTAGGGTCTAGGACAATGCTTATAAAAATGATTGGGAAAGAGCAGTGCTTTTCTACAAGGGTGAATCCGAATATCTGGGAGGCATATATAGTTTATAAAACCATTCTTAATAGAACATAATTTTCCATTTTGAAAATAACAAAATGTCTGTTTTTATCTCTTTGGTTGGCGAATATAAAGAGAAGGTAGTAATTTTCAGGAGAGTTCAGCATAAGAATACAGTATCCCAATACAGATGAACTCTCAGAAGAGTCTTGTGGTTTAAGATATTCAAGAGGGGCCAAGCCAGATCCTTCATGACAAAGCGGTATCTAAGGAGGAAAGCATTTGCTAATATGATCTTTCCATTTTGTTTTTCTAGCCAAAGGGAAGCAAAGTGGAGATCTCTCAACTGAAAAAGAAAGCTGAAATTACATCTACATCTTTAGGGCCATGTTGAGAGTTTATCTCAGCAGAGAAAAATGACCTTTGGGGATATGCACAAGCATTTAGCAGAAATATTCAAGTTCTAAATGCATTCTCAGCAAATTTAAATGGGTTTTCCATGCTTCAATTCAACTTAGCTATGCCCCATGAAACTGAGAAGTTTCCTATAAATTGCATTTTAGAAACTACTGAAAATGTCAAGTAATAATTTCTAAGGGGAAATAAGAGAAGTACAAATCAAGTCACTAAAATCAGTTATTCATCATTAATTTCTTTTTCCTAATGGAAATGACTCATACCTTTGCTGAATTCCTTTTGGGCAACAGTATTTTTTTTAATGTTAATCTGAGAGTTCATCCTTCAAATGTGGTTCCAATATGTCTGGTGAATCTATATCTATAAACTGGTTTAATAAACATTCTTGGCTGAAGGAAGAGAAATTTGATTTATCACCTAGGGAAGAGTAAAAATGGTCTTTTGAATATAGGTCCCTGGCCTGGCCCTATATACTTATATATGAAATATCTGGAAAGATGAGTAAACTTAGGAACCCATTTTCATGAGAATTTCTGAGTCTGCAAGTCTAGGCTGCATTGTACTATAGCTCTACTGAGGACTATGAATGAAGGCTGCAAGGAACACGATGTCACTTTGGCAACTGTAGGGTTTACAGTTCTGGGGCACCTGGGTCAGAGCACTCTCCCAGAAGGGCTACTTGTGGTAATGAACAGCACCAAGTAGCAGATATTCTTGAGATGTTCAAGGGGGGAAAGATGAGAAGAGTTCTCATGAGCCACGAAAAAGGAATTTTGTAAAACCAGTGAAATCTTCCAGAGAGATATTTAAAATATATCTATTGTATGCTTCACTGAGTGCCTTGCTTCTTTAATGAGGAAAGCTGTGGATGCGAGGGGTGGAGTGGGGTGGGGATCAGGATTTAACATCCTAATTGAGCCATCATGTAGCTTTTTGACCTTAGACAAATTCTGTATGAATGATTAATTTGTTGGCCCCAGTCTTCATCTCATCCTCAATTCATATCTTTGGAAGGCCCTCATTGTGATTATTTGCCTGTCCCTTGACTTTGGCAATATCATTTACTTTGGCCAATGACATGTGGGTGGAAATAACATTGTTTTAGTTCTAATCATAGGCCTTAAAGGTCTTCTATACATCTACTTGCTTCCTTGTTGCTCTACCATCGCCATAAGTACAATCTACTCTAGTTGGCTCACTGGTTGAAAAAAAGATAAGAGGCATTTGGAGCAAACCCAAGGACCTAAAAGGTGAACTAGAACTTCCCTAGACACAAAAAACTAGGTCAGCCAAACTCAAATCAGCAAATGCCCAGAGATGCATTCACTAAACGCATGCTTATGACAAGCTGCTAAGATTCTGTAGATGTTTGTTACGCAGCAATAGCTGACCAATATATCTTGTTCTCTTTTGGATCTAAGCTTCCATATCAATAATCTGAATAAGTTTACTATATAACCTCTTCTAGATTTAACCTATTTTTTCTAAAATAAACTTTTATTCATTTCTATGTAGCTGAATATTTTTATTTTTTCTTGTACTTTTAAAGCACAATGATTTTGGGAAGTGCTGCTCCTGTGAGTGGCTATGTAAAGTCTGCATTTAATGACATTCACTGGGCAATATAAAGTTTTTCAACTAAAGCTAAAGAGCCACATGAACCGTGCTGAAATTGAGCCTCAGATAAACAGTATACATTTAATTATTTTAAAATGTGTTTTATTGATTCTTCGCAGAGAGGAAGAGAGAGGGCCAGATAGTTAGAAACATCGATGAGAGAGAAACATCGATCAGCTGCCTTCTGCACACTCCCCACTGGTGATGTGCCCACAACCAAGGTACATGCCCTTGACTGGAATCAAACCTGGGACCCTTGATTCCGCAGACCAATGCTCTATCCACTGAGCCAAACCAGTTAGGGCTATACATTTAATTTTTGACCTCCCAAGTAAAAGTTTCAGAAAGAGACCCTTGTTTTTTTTTAATTTATTTTTAATATATATTTTTTATTACATAAAGTATTACAAAGATTAGTACATATATCTCTTTTTCCCCCTGCCCTTCCTTCAGTCTCCTCTACCCCCCAGTGTTTTGTGTCCATTGGTTATGCTTAAATGCATGCATAAAAGTCCTTTCGTTGATCTATTACACCCCCAACCCTCCCTGTCCTTGTTGCTGTAATTTGACAGTCTGTTTGGTGCTGCTCTGCCTCTGTATCTATTTTTGTTCACCAGTTTATAATGGTTATTATTATCCATAGATGAGTGAGGACATGTGGCATTTTTCTTTCATTGACTGGCTTATTTCACTTAGTATTATGCTTTCCAGTTCCATCCATGCTGCTGCAAATGGTAAGAACTCCTTCCTTTTTACAGCAGCATAGTATTCCATTGTGTAGATGTACCACAGTTTTCTAATCCATTCATCTGCTGATGGGCACTTAGGCTGTTTCCAAATCTTAACTATGATAAATTGTGCTGCTATGAACATAGGGATGCATATGTCCTTTCTGGTTGGTGTTTCTGGTTTCTTGGGCTATATTCCTAGAAGTGGGATCACTGGGTCAAATGGCAGTTGCATTTTTAATTTTTGTGTGTGTTTTTTTTTTAGGAAACTTCATACTGTTCTCCACAGTGGCTGAACCAGTCTGCATTCCCACCAGCAGTGCATGAGGGTTCCTTTTTCTCAGCATCCTCTCTAGCACTTGTCGTTTGTTAATTTGTTGATGATAGCCATTCTGACAGGTGTGAGATGGTACCTCATTGCTGTTTTGATTTTCATCTCTTGGATGATAAGTGACTTTGAGCATGTTTTCACATGTCTCTCAGCCTTATTTATATCCTCTTTCGAAAAGTGTCTATTTAGGTCCTTTGCCCATTTTTTGATTGGGTTGTTTATCTTTCTTTTGTTAAGTTGTATGAGTTCCCTGTAAATGTTGGAGATTAGACCTTTATCAGAGATATCATTGGCAAATATATTATCCCATGCAGTGGGTTTTCTTGTTGTTTTGTTGATGGTTTCTTTTGCTGTGCAGAAGCTTTTTATTTTGATATAGTCCCATTTCCTTATTTTCTCTTTAGCTTCCATTGCCCTAGGAGCTGTGTCAGTGAAGAAATTCTTTCGGCTTATGTCTGAGATTTTGCTACCTGTGGAATCCTCTAGTATTTTAATGGTTTCCTTTCTTACGTTTAAGTCCTTTATCCATTTTGAGTTTATTTTTGTGTATGGTGTAAGTTGGTGGTATAGTTTCATTTTTTTGCATGTGTCTAACCAAATTTCCCAGCACCATTTATTAAAGAGACTGTTTTGGCTCCATTGTATGGTCTTGCCTCCTTTGTCAAATATTAATTGAGCGTAGTGGTTCGAGTCAGTTTCTGGATTCTCTATTCTATTCCATTGGTCTATATGTCTGCTCTTGTGCCAGTACTAGGCAGTTTTGAGAACAGTGGCTTTGTAATACAGCTTGATATCTGGAATTGAGATCCCTCCTACTTTGTTCTTCTTTTGCAGGATCACCACAGCTATTCGGGACTTTTTTTTTTTTATTCCAGACGAATTTTTGAAGAGTTTTTTCTAGATCTGTGAAATATGCTGTTGGTATTTTAACGGGGAATGCATTGAATCTATAGATTGCTTTGGGTAATATGGACATTTTGATGATGTTGATTCTACCAATCCATGAACACAGAATGTTTTTCCATCTGTTTATGTCTTCCTCTATCTCTTTTTTCAATGTACTATAGTTTTCCGAGTATAGGTCTTTTACATCCTTGGTTAAGCTTATTCCTAGGTATCTTAATTTTTTTTGGTGCAATGGTAAATGGAATTGCTTTTTTAATTTCTCTTTCTGTAAGTTCACTATTGGCATATAAAAATACCATAGATTTCTTGGTGTTAATTTTGTATCCTGCTACATTACCATATTCATTTATTAGGTCTAATAATTTTTTTGATGGAGTCTTTAGGGTTTTCTAAGTACAGTATCATGTCATCTGCGAATAATGACAATTTTACTTCTTCTTTTCCAATTTGGATGCCTTTTATTTCTTCTTGCCTGATTGCATTGGCTAGCACTTCTAGTACTATGTTGAACAGGAGTGGTGAAAGTGGGCATCCCTCTTGTCCCTGTTCTTAAGGGAAATGGATTTAGTTTTTGCCCATTGAGTATGATGTTGGCTGTGGGTTTTTCATATAAGGCTTTCATTATGTTGAGGTATGATCTCTATATTCCCACTTTGCTGAGAGTTTTTACCAAGAAAGGGTGTTGGATTTTGTCAAATGCCTTTTCTGCATCAATCAATATGATTATGTGATTTTTGTCTCTCCCTTGTTTCTTTATTGACTGAGAATAAACATGTCTCCTGGACAGATGACCATGAGGGAAAGAAGGGTCAGCATCTCCTAGACTCCTGGGAAGCATTTATATTTTTGGCTTACAGAATTCCAGCCAAAAGCGTTAAATCAAGTTTTACCTTTGGACACCAGCTATCATTAGCTTCCTCCATGGTACGGTAACTCGGTAGTTACTTTTTACAACAATTTCTCGGATATATCATGATTTCTTCACAAAGCAAAATGACATTATTCAACCTCTTTCAATATGGAAAGTTAACTTTGTCTTTTGATTTTCTTTGCTGCATTGAAAGGATCTATAAAAACCTATTTCATCAATAGCATTGCTACTACAGGTGGAAGGCAAAGACAGAGCTGAGCTCTCCAAGCTAAGGATTTGGATCATCAAGATCTATTGAGAAAGAAAAAGAGAAAAGAGAAGACAGACAGATAAAGAGGGAGAGAAGAGTGTGTGTGTGTGTGTGTGTGTGTGTGTGTGTGTGTGTGTAGATAAACAAGGTGTAGGGCTGAATCCTGGAAGGACTAGGGGTAGAATAAGATATGGAGTGTGGTAGGCTTTAAAATACCCCCCAAATAAATCTGATTCCAATTTCTGGAACCTTAAATATTACCTTATATAAAAACAAGATATTTGTAGATATTAAGGATCATGAGATAGAGAGATTATCCAGGATTTTCAGGTGGATACTAAATGAAATCATATGTATCCTCATAAGAGGAAGGTAGAGGAAAATTTGACAGATGAAAGAGGAGAAGGCAATGTGACCACAGAAGCAGAGACTGAAATATGGCCACAAACCAAGAAAGCCAGTAGCCACCAGCAGCTGGAAGAGGCAAGGAATGGATCATCCCTATTGTCTCCTAAAGAAACCCAGCCCCACTGATACCTTGATTTCAGCCCGGAGATACTATCAAGACCCTTAGCCCGATAATATCTGTAAAGATTCTGCTTCTACATAAGGTAACATTTTTCTCTCTCTTGTCTGATACCAAAACACATACCAAACTGAGGAATGAGATAATGATTTTTCCTCATTGTATATTCCCCAACCTCAGAAATTATTTTATTCCTCTCTTTCACATTTCATATAGCTTGTCATTTTATATATATAATTCACTCTATATATTTCTTTATATAATATATATTCTGTATATATTATAGATATTTATTAAGTCATATTCAAGTCATATTTTCTAAAACAAATTTGATAATATAAGTATATATGTTCATCAATTAGTGGGATTTTTATGCAAAGATACATTTGTACTTTTCTTTTTTTTTTTTTTTTTTTTTTTTTTTTTTTTTTTTTTTTTTTTTTTTTTTTTTTTTTTTTTTTTTTTTTTTTTTTTTTTTTTTTTTTTTTTTTTTTT
>PVJC01004449.1:0-63832 GCA_004026665.1 Murina feae
GAACCATCTGCTGTTCCACCTATTCATACATTCATTGACTGACTGTTGCACATGCCCAACCAGGGATTGAACTTGCAACCTGGTGCATTGGGACCATGCTCCAAACAACTGAACTACCCAGCCAGGGCTCACTTCTTTTCCAATTTGGATGCCTTTTATTTCTTTTTTTTCTGATTGCTCTGGCTAGGACTTTCAATACAATGTTGAATAGTGGTAAAAGGAGACATCCTTGTCTTGTTCCTGATCTTAAGAAAAATGCTTTTAGTTTCCCCCTATTGAGTATGATGTTAGCTGTGGGTTTGTTATATATGGCCTTTATTATGTTGAGCTAGGTTCCCTCTATTCCCACTTTGCTGAGAGTTTTTATCATAATAGGTGCTGGATTTTATCAAATGCCTTTTTTGTATCTATTGATATCATATAATTTTATCCTTCATTATGTTTATGTGGTGTATCACAAATCATGTTAATTGATTTGTGGATATTGAACCAGTCTTGCATCCCAGGAATAAATCCCACTGGATTATGATCTTTTTGTTTCAGTATTTTCAGTTTTATGATAAAAATGCACACGCCACGAAGATTGTGGTAAGTCATTTCTTTGCTCTGATTGCATTCAGTACTGGCTGCTGAGCAGCTTTCTTTCACCATCTTAACAAATCCCTTATATTGTTTCCTGCAGTACTTCTTTGTCCTCCTATTTCCTCCCATCTTTCAGGTGTACTTAGTGAGTATGTTTACAAAGCTTGTTACAAAAGCTTCTGTTCTGTTGTCCAGGGTGTGAAGTCTGTGTATTGACCTTCAAATCATTCTGAAGGTGTATCATCGTCTGCCCGGGGCACCACTCCATGCTCTCTAAAATTTACCAAAAGCCTTTTTTGTCATCATCTTTTTGAGGAGGGTCAAGTTTTTGAAAACTCTTTGCTTTGCAATGACATCTTTGGTGGTTCTCTAGACTCCAGAAGAATGTGTGTTATAGCTGTAACCTCCCATCTTGAATTTGTTCCAAGCAGGGAAGAGGTCCATTAATTGCATGGAGGTCATAAATTGCAAGTTACTGAGATTTACTCAGTAATTTCAGATCTTTGACCAAGTCTCTCTGCCATTTCCACCACCGCCAGTTGATTTCTCTGCAATCTTTAGATGCCTGTCATATAGGAGCCTCAGCTTCCTCTTCCTCTTTTCTAATTTGCTCATTTATTTCTTCTCTTTTTCCTCCCACTTCTTTGTTGATGATGTGTTTCATTCAAGCACTGTAAACTTGCTAGTTCAAGGCAATCACAGTTTTTCCATTTCTTCCATCATTTTCACCCACTGTGCCTCGTTATCAGAAAAGTGGTTTCGGGTCTTCGTGAGTTTCAGAGTTTTTGTCTTTCCATTTTAATGTCTTTTCTGGGTATGTTTTTCCTTCTTTGCCAGCAGTGCTTGTTGACTAATTTCTTCCTCTTCTTTCTCTTCAGCTGAACAAGCAACTTCTCATGCAGCTTGTCTTTGATTTTCTCTAGCTTCTAGCTCCTTCTATTTTGCTTCTGCTTTTGCTTTCTTTTCTGCTTCCTTCTTGGCCTGTTCATCTCCTGTAATTTCTTATGCTTGGATTATAGTTATATGCAGTCAACTACTGCTCTTCTCCGGTCCATTTCCTCTTTTCCTTGGTGCTCTTGTTGCTCTGTTCTGCTTTTAAGTCCTCCTCTCATCAGGACACTTTGCTTTTTTTCTTCTTTGTCTAAATAAGAAAATTCTCTCCAAGAATAAAAATTATACCAAAAAGAATAAAATACATCTATATCTTCAAAGGATGAATTCATATCACCAAGTTTAGGGAAACATTTTTTAATTTGACCATCCGGAATTTCTTTCAAACACAGGAAAACACTTGGAAGAAATTATCCTTTGCTTCCCTTTTGAAGGAACCAAGTTATCAAAAGTAGGATCTACACTGGTAAGTGCTGGTCTTTTCACTGGATCAGATAACATTTCCTAAGCGTTATCAATGCAGGAGAAGTGTCATTATCTCCTTCTCTTGTTGGTGCACCAGCTACTTTCCATTTGTCTGGGTGATGTTTTAAAACCATTGCTTTAGGAGCTGCTGATTTGTGTCCCTGGAGCTTTGTCTTTGTATCTTACATGGCCCAGTCCAAGTGCTGCCGAGTGGTCTTCGTGCTGTCAGTTGTTGGATCAAGTGTTTTCAGCGTGGGAAATTCATCTCACTGCAGTTCTTCATCTTCTGATTCTGCTGATAACTCCTCCTTAGCCTCAAGTTTCTGAAAAGAGGCAGAAGCATTTCTGTTCCTCTTAACAAAAGCTTCAAACCATCTTCCCACAGGTTCACGTTGGCAGTGTGGAGGCTGTGATTGGAAATGTTAATAGAGGTTTCAGTGTATTGCTTGGAGTAAGTCAGCTGTCAGAGGGTGGGCGATGGCATGCCTTGGCCACTGCAGTGCTCAGCAGGAGCAGCATGGTGTCTCCCCGGCCAGCCTGCGTCCTGGGTGGAGAGCACTTAGCATCCCCCCCTCCTTGCCCCACGTTCTTCCTACCTCAGGTCTGAGCCTCCCACCTTGGCTCTGCAATGGCCTGTAGGGTCTTTTTAATGTACTGCTGAATTTGGTTTGCTAGTATTTGCTGAGGATTTTTCCTTCTATGTTCATCAGGCATTGCCTTACAATTTTTTCTTTTTCTTTTTGGTAATGTCTGTGATTTTGATCAGTGGTGCTGGCCTTGTAAAATGAGCTTGGGAGTCTTCCCTCCTCTGGAGTTATTTGGAATCGTTTGAGAAGGATAGTTACTGAGCCAACATGTATTATTTCTTGTCTTTTTCATAATAGGCATTCTAACAGGTGTGAGGTGACAGCTCATTGTGGTTTTTTATTTGCATTTTCCTGATGATTAGTGATGTTGAGCACCTTTTAACTTACCTGTTGGCCATTTATATGGGAAAGCAAGGAACTCAGAATAGCCAAACAATCTTGAAAAATAACAAGGTTGAAAGACTTACACTTCCTGATTTGAAAAATTATTATAAAGCTACAGTGGTAAAGACAGTGTGGTACTGGCATAACCATGTGAATCAATGGAAATAAATTGAAAGTCCAGAAATAAACTTACATTTATGGTCATTTGATTTTTGCCACAGGTGCCAAGACCATTCAATAGAGGAAGAATAGTCTTTTCAAAAAATGTACTGCGTTATAAATATATTCAAAGCCATTTAATCATATCCTAAAAAGACCAATTTGATTCTTAGGATATATTCCCAGAAGAGGGATTGCTGGGGAAAATGACAGCTCCATTTTTTATTTTTTTAAAAAATATATTTTATTGATTTTTTTTTTTTTACTGAGAGGAAAGGAGGATAGAGAGTTAGAAACATCAATGAGAGAGAAACATCGATCAACTGCCTCTTGCACATCACCTACTGGGGATGTGCCCGCAACCAAGGTACATGCCCTTGACTGAAATCGAACCCAGGACCCTTGAGTCCGCAGGCTCTATCCACCGAGCCAAACCGGCTAGGGCCATTTTTCATTTTTTTGAGGACACTCCTTATTGTTTTCCATAGTGGCTGCATCAGTCTGCATTCTTTTTTATATTATTAGTATATATTTTATTGATTTCAAAGGGGAAAGGTAAGGGAGAGAGAGATGGAAACATCAGTGATGAGAGAGAATCATTGATCGGATGCCTGCTTCATGCTCCCTACTGGGGATGGAACCTGCAACCTGGGCACGTGACCTTGACCAGAATCAAACTTGAGACCCTTCAGTCCACAGGCTGATGTTCTATCCACTGAGCCAAACCAGGTAGGGCACCAGTCTGCATTCTTATCAGCAGTGTACTAGGGTTCCTTTTTCTCCACATCCTCGCCAGCATTTATTGTTTGTTGACTTATTAATGTTAGCATTCTGGCAGGTATGAGGTGATACATCTCTGATAAGTAGTGACCTTGAGCATTTTTCACATGTCTCTTGGGCATCTGTATGTCCTCTTTGGAGAAGTGGCTAGTCATGCCTTTTGCCCATTTTTTAAATAGGATTGTTTATCTTTCTGGTGTTGAGTTGTATAATCTCCAAAATATATAACTTCTTTTTTTATTTTTTAAAAAATATATTTTATTGATTTTTATAGAGAGGAAGGGAGAGGGATAGAGAGCTAGAAACATCGATGAGAGAGAAACATCGATCAGCTGCCTCCTACTGGGGATGTGCCCGAAACCAAGGTACATGCCCTTGTCCGGAATCGAACCTGGGACCTTTCAGTCCGCAGGCCGATGCTCTCTCCACTGAGCCAAACCGGTGAGGGCTATATAACTTCTTTGTATATTTTGGAGAATAACCTTTTATCTGATGAATCATTGGCAAATATGTTCTCCCATACTGTGGGTTACCTTTTTGCTTTGCTTTGATCTGATGTAGTCCCATTTGTTTATTTTCTCTTTCCCTCAGAGACATATGGGCAAAAATATTGCTCTAAGAGATGTCTGAGATTTTACTGCCTATGTTTTCTTCTAGATATCTTATTTTTGTTGTTGTTGTAATGGTAAAAGGGATTGCTTTTTTAGTTTCTCTTTCTGAGAGTTCATTATTGGGATATAAAAATGCCATTGATTTCTGGATGTTGATTTTGTACCCTACTTGCCAAATTTATTAAATCTAATATTTTAAGGTGGGTTCTTTAGAGTTTTCTATATACAATATCTTGTCATCTGCAAATAATGACAGTTTTACTTCCTCCTTTCCAATCTGGATGCCTTTGAGTTCTTCTTTTCTGACTGTTGTGGCTATGCCTTCCAACATTGTGTTGAATACGAGTGGTAAAAGTGAGCATCCCTGTCTTGTTCCTGATCTTAAGGGAAACAATTTTTGCCTATTGAGTATTACGTTGGCTATAGGTTTTTTAAGTATGGTGTTTATCATGTTGAGGTATGATTCCTCTATTCCCACTTTGTTGAGAGTTTTCATCTTTAACTGGATTTTGTCGAATGCTTTTCCTGCATCTATTGATATAATCATGTGTTTTTACCCTTCATTTTGTTTATGTGATATATCACATTTATTGATTTGCAAATATTGTACCAGCCTTGTATCCCTGGAAAAAATCTCATGTGTTCCTGATGTATGATCTTTTTAATATATTGCTGGGTCCAATTTCCTAATATTTTGTAGAGGATGTTAGCATCTATGTTCATCAGGGAAATTGGCCTATAATTTTCTTTTTATGTAGTGTAGGGTTTGGAATTAGGATAATGCTGACCTTGTAAAATTAGCTTGGGAGTCTTCCTTGTAAATTTTTTGGGGTAGTTTGAGGAGGGTTGTGTGTGATTCTCAACTATACGTTTATTTAATGGGTGAAAGGCTATTAATACTGTTTCTTCCTGAGAGCTTTGATAGCTTATATCTTTCAAGGAATTTGTCCATTTTCATGATTGGAAATTTACTGCCATAAGGTTGCTCATCATACTTTGTGATCATCTGAATGTCTTCTAGGGTGTGTACTGCTGCTCCTCTTTCATCCTGGGGTTGGTAATTTGCTGTTCTCCTTTTTTCCCTCAGTATGGGTAGATGGTATCAGTTCTATTGACCTATTCCCCTATGGGCATGGTTTAGATTTCACTGATCTTCTCTATTGTTTTCCATTTCTATTTCAGTGACTTTGGCTCTTTAATTTATTCATACCTTTTTTCACTATTCACTTTGGGTTTCACTTACTCTTCCTAGTGTATACAGGTAGGAACTTAAGACATTGAGTTAAGAACTTCCTTTTTACCTAATAAAAGTTTAGTACTTTAAAAATATACTCATTTTCCATGTGAGTATAGCTGTGGATGCTGGCCATAGATTTTGGGGGCTTGCTCTGTTTTCATTCCCTTTTGATTCCTCCTTTGAGCCATATGTTTAGAATTATGTGGTTTAGTTTCCAAGTATTAGATTTTCCAGATGTCTTTATATTATTGATTTCTATTTTAATTCCATGTGGTCAGAGAAATATTTTTGTACAATTTGTATTCTTTTAAATTTACTGAGACTTGATTCATGGTCCTGCCATAAGCTTATCTTGCTAATGTACCATCTTACTTGAAAAGATTGTGTGTTCTGCTGCCCTCGGTGGCTTGCTCTGTAAATGTCAAGCTGGTTGTTAGTGTTGTCTGTCTTACAGTATATCCTTAGGGATGTTTTTAAAATTGTAAAGTTTTCAGTTCTTTCTTCAAATATACTTTTCTAGCCCCTTCTCCCACCTTTCATTCCTTTACTGTTTCTGTGCTCACATGTGTGTTTGTTTCCTTTTAGTAGTTTCTGTCATGGTCTTCTAATGTGTTATCATGTGTTAATCCTAGCCAGTAGGTTTTTCATCTCAAGACATTGTATTTTTCATCACAATGAGATCCCTTTGGGTCTTTTTATATTATATTTGTAAATATATTTTTTATTGATTTCAGAGAGGAAGGGAAAGGGAGAAAGAAACATCAGTGATGAGAGAGCATCATTGGTTGGCTGCTTCCTGTATATCCCCTACTGGAGGTTGAACACACAACCTGGGCATGTGCCCTGACTGGGAATCAAACAGTGACCTCCTGGTACATAGGTCAGTGCTCAATCACTGAGCCACTGTGGCCAGCACTTTAGGACTTTTTATGTCTTCCATATCTCTACGTGGCATGTTCAGGCTTTCCCCTACCTTTCTGAATGTATGTAGGATATTTACAATGTTTTCATGCCCTTGTTCTATAATTCTGCCACCAGTGTCATTTCTGGGTTTGTTTCCGTTGACTTACTTTTGTATCAGGCATTCTGAATTTTATGTTGCTAGGTACTATAAAGATACATGTTTGTTTTATATATTACGTATACCATACATTTACACACACATCCAGATTAGGAGTGAAGCGCATCTGAACTGCCTCCCCTTTTTGTGTATTTTACATTTTTCTGGGATACAACTAAGTTATTCAGAAGCATTGTGATCCTTTCTGGGCTTGCTCTTAAAGGTTTGATAGGCAGGACCAGCTCAACCTTTAAGTTAGGGCTAATGTGACCCCACAGGGAACACAAGAAGGTGCCCCAACTACCATTCCACTCTGGCTCTTTGGAATGTGACCTAACCCAGCCCTGAGTGAGCTGCAAGAACCAGCCTACCTGCTTCTCTCCAGGCTCTTTCCTGGGCCACAAAGTGTTACAAGAGCATTTTCTGACCTTCAGTTGGACATGAGCGGAGCCCTCTGCAGGCCAGTGGCTCTCTCTGGAGCTCTGTACTGTGGATTCTCTGCTGTCTCCTCTTTAGGGCCTGCAGAGCTGTGAGCTCCCTCCCACGGTGGAGCCTGTGGACTACTCACTTCAGGCAAGAAGCTGAGGCAATAGTAGGGCTTGTGTTTTTCTTTTTCAGAGATCTTGGTCCTGCATGCCTCTTTTCCAATGTCTAGAAATCGTTTTTTCAAACATTTCCTCTGGATTTAGGTAAGACAGGAGGGAAAACCCAGCCCTTGTTGCTCCATCTTGTCCCCAAATGGAAATTACTTGTTAGACTTTGAATGTCTTCCACATGTTGCCATCTATTCATGAATAAGCACCTACAAAGCAGGCCCTGTCCCTCTGACCTGGAGGGGATATATCCTTACCCGTCCCCCATGCCACTGCAAGTCAGGAGATGCTACATTCACAGCATAACCAGGTGTCATTTGTATTTCATTTTTTATACAACGGACCAGGACAGAGGACCCTACTCCCATGGTTTTTATAAGGCTCATAGTATCTCAATAGCCGCTGCAAACATCTTTAAAGCTAAATTAATTTCACTAAAAATAGTGAAGGATAAATGTAATATTTGAGGCATATATAGTTTGAAATGAGGACAGTTAAGATACCTGTCTTGGGTTGAAAGCAATGGTTTAGGAGCTAAAAGTCCTGCTTCCAGAGGGAGAGCTCTCCCAGGCTTCCCAGCAGGTCACGATTCCCCAAAAGGCAACCAGGGCTTGGCCTAGTTGACATCGTCCCTGTGTGCTGTGCTCCTGTGACCTGCCTCCTTTGAAGAGCTCACTGAGCTGGAGCCAGGCAGAGAAAAGGGGGGGAGGAGGGTGGGAGTGAGGAGCATCTGAACTGCCTGTCCCTGAGCGTGAATGTAGACAACCATTGGCTCCTATGGTCAGCTGCCCCTTCAGACCTCTGCAGGATGCCAGCCCTGCAGGCCCATCCCCTCATCCAGGGAGCCTGAAAAGGGCCCTGGCACCCCACTGCTGGCTGGCTGCTTGGCTCCAAGCTGCAGACTTGCCATGGGACGCTGCTTTAAAGGCTAGGAGGACATCCCTGCGCTAAGGAAGCAAGAAAATCATCCGAATCTGAATCCCCGAGTGGTCACGATGCCATGAGTGTGTGACAGTGTCAGTGGGGAATGAAGGAAATCAAGTTTGGACCCTGTATTTTTATGGGAATGAGGAGATACAACCAACACCATGAAACCATGTGAGAAACAGACCAGCTGCATCAGTGGGAGGGAGAAGGAAACAAAGCTGAAGCGTATTTACTAGCTCACAAAAAAAGCCAGGAACCTTTTAATACTAAAATTGGAGCTGACCTACTAGACATGTCATGCTTTGTGTGTGAATTTGAACCCTGGCTTTCGGTTGAGGAGGCCTGTGGCTATTCTGTCGGAGGAGGCTTCAGACTTGTTAGCAAAGTAGCGGGAAACGCAGGTGGCCTGGCTGGCTACCTAGACTTTCACAAGCCCTTTCCCTGTCAACAGAGGCAGGCGGCTAATCCCATCTGCCCCTCGAGATATTTATTTACAGTGGCATTATTTATACACTGTAGCATCTTTTGGAGGGAGCTTTGCAGTTAGTGTTTTTCCATTCACAAATTTTACATCAAGACACCGTAAAATTGAGAAGGTACCGCACCTCGCTTGCAGATAAGAAACGGGACAAGTTTCAGAATCAAGAAAGGTGAAGGGACTTGACCAGTGTCCCAAGTGCAGGGACCCAGGCAAAACCAAAAGGCTCCAAATTTCAGATTCTGTGGCTTTTCTGCTAGACTGTGCTGCCTCTCCCAGGGTTGGTGAAATAGGCTCGGACCAGGCCTCAGGCTCATGCTTTATGACCCTTTGTCCTATCCCACACGGCACACGCATACCAAGTTGTTTGTAGCTCAGTGGGAAGTTTTCTCATAAAGACAGCAGCGTCTAGAACATGGGACTGGCCCCCTTGCATCTGCGAGGTTATGAGAATGCTGGCTGTGGTTCTTCTCCCGGTTCCCCCATTACTGCCTCGTATCATGTGGTCCTTACTTTGCAAACTATGCTTTTGCAAAAATAAGCATAAATCAATTCCGTTAACGTAGAGAAGGGCAAAAGTTGCTAAGCAATGTTCCTAGGGATTGGGGAGGACCTCATAGCCTAACTTAGTGTCAACTTAGACATCAGCAGCAGCAGGCTGGGCTTCAGGCTTTCAGTTACGAAGGTCTTAACATTTGTCTGTTCAGATCGCTTATAGAGTGTTTAATGGCTAAGCCTTTAACACAATTTGTTAAACTACAGATTAAATAGTAATTATCTTTCCTATGACCAAACCATTAAAGGAAATTGACAATAATTTCCTTTAAAAAAGAAATGTATTGCCCAGCCTGCAGGCTCAGTGGTTTCCTGTTGACCTGTGAACCAGGTCAGTTTCATTCCAGGTTGGGGCACTCGCCGGGGTTTGGGCTCAATCCCGTGTGGGCACAGGAGGCAGTCCGTCAATGATTCTCTTATTGTTTTTTTTTTCCTGTCCTCCCTCTCTGAAATCAATAAAACTACATCTTTTTAAAAATGAAATATAAAAAACCAAATTTATTAAATGGCTGAATAGATCCTACACTGATTTCCAACCTACCCACATTTTTCAGATTGAACCAAATCAGAAATCAACCACCTGATTATTATTCATGTTCTATCAAACTAACTTTCCTTTGATCCCTGTCTTCTAAACTCAAAGAAAACCAGCGCTGGTTTTGATACGTGCACACAGAGATGTTAAAGGAGGCAGAACTGGGCGGGCTCTCGCATAATTACCTCAAGTGCAATGAGGCTGAGTGTGAATGCTTTTCTGCTACATTTAGGTCTTAGTTGTCCCCAGAGTGTCAAATGTTGGGTGTGATGACTTCTGTGAAATAGCAGCTGTAGAATCCACCCTTTATTATCAAGACTAGACATTTTACAGAATCCCACCCCCACCCCACGAGTGTACACCTCTGTGAAGGCCCTGAGCACACTATATTGTAATGACTGCTTTTCTTCTTGAGACTGTAATACAGGTAACGCTCCTTTTCAACTTTGTGAAATAGGACCTGGCACATAGTAGCATATAAAATTGCTCTTCATGTGACCAAAGTTTTATATATATAAAAAAAAAAACCAATATTTTAAAGTCTCTCTCTTTTTGTGTTTTTAAAATACTTCTCACAAAGGATTTGCTGTAAGCCTTCAAGTCATCTTGTCCAATCCAAAAGCTGTATTTAAGCGCCGTGGATCCCAGCCAGGGATGCAAGAATCTGACTTTCTAAAACAGATAACAACCGTTGAAGAACTGGAACCGAAAGCAAGTAACTGCACTAAGGTATTCATTTCACATGTGCTGCTTGATGTGGCTGCATGCTGGCGTTGAGTCTGGCTACCCCAGAGATTTCCCTCCCTCCCCAGGTCCTTGTGTGGCACACTCGCACAGAGAAAGTCAATCTGGCCAACGAGCCCAAGTACCACCTGGACACAGTGAAGATCGAGGTGTAAATGGGAGCAGCAGTGGGTGTGGAAGAGGACGTTTGGAGGTTAGGCTACAGAGCATTCAGGTATTGTTCATTTCACTTCAGTACAACAGCCTTTATTGACATCTGATGGACATCTGTTTCAACAGAGCTTGTCAGTTAACAGAAGCTAATCAGTTGGTATAAAATGTGGTTCTGTCTTCATTTGTTCTGCATGTTTTCTCTACAACTAGACTGGAAGATGTTTGTACAGTACAGCTAATGATACTGCAGGTACTATCTTTAGTATCTTATATACTTTACTTTTTTCCCCCCATTTGGCCTTATAACTGGTAGAACTGAACAGGTTTTAGAAACAGATGACAAGTATTTTGTCCCCAATTCCTGACTTAGCAATATTAAGTAATTTATGTAAGGTTGGTGGCAGTATACACTGTAGGAAATGAAACCCACAAAAAAAAGTCTATGGATTCATCTATTTAATATAGGGGTAGAACATTTTGTCAATACTAGGCACCATAAAATGTAAACACAGTTACTGTCATAAACCTGGATATACCTTCAAGGACTGAAAGTGGCTTTGTTTAGTTACCCTGTTTGCATATAGTGCAGAGAAAGGTCTTCAGATTAGCACTATGTACATAAGAGGAGATCCAAATTACAAGAGGCAGATAAAATTCAAATTCTTTAAATATTTGTTAAACTAAGTTTTATAGTAACATCCAGGTTTATCTTCCTTTCACTAACCACGTTCCCTGTTAAGCACATCATAACAATAGCACAGTGAAGGAAATGATGAAATAGAAGAATTCTGAAACACTAGAAAACAGTGCTCAGTGATACATTTACATTCTATTTATGATTAACCATTTGATCACACAGTACCTTCCTACAAGATTACTGGCTAATTTGGGGGTAGGGTTCATACTGTTAGAGGTATTACTAACATGATAACTATTTTCCTTATATGCAAACATTAGAGCTATAATTTTATTGAGTAAAACTGATTATGCAAGTTGACTTTGCAGCTTCTCAAATAATGTGGTTTATGAAGTTATGAGAACCATGAGCAAAGCTGCCCTGGACATAAAATAGTTTCTCAACCTGCTTTTCATCACATCAAATTTAATCAGTACAAACCAACACAGTCAATCAGATAATTCTTAATGTGAACAAATGGGGGAAAAGAAAAAATATATATGTACATGAATAAACAGGGGAACTAGATGCATTTTAGCAAGGAATGTAGGTGGTAGCTCTGGATGAAACTCGTGTGCAGTCCTCACTTCCACAGCTGTGTGCTGAGAGTCTGACCCGATGAGCCTCCAGACCATCCTGCAGTAGTGCTGGGGGGCTGGGCAAAGCCCAGCGCGGGGCTGGCACTGCCCACACTCATGCCAGCCATCTGCTGGTTCACCTGGGAGACGACACAGGGCTCAGTTTAAGAAGCTCACTTCACTTTTAATTCTTATTTCTTTAACCACAGTTAGACATTTTTTAACAGTTACCCGATTTTATTAGAAGCTGCCTCAAAGAGATACTATACTGAAGCTTAATAGCAATTACAATAAATATTCTTTGTCCATGTAAAAATCAGTCAAAGCCCTGGGGTAAAAGCAAACCATCACATGTTTATTTCTCTGCAGAAAGCAACTACAGCTTTCTTCCCATTTTTAGCACTGCATTGCATTTCTTCATTTTCTAGACTCAATTTTTTTGCCCTAAAAGATTAACCAAAATTGAAGGAAAAAAAAGTGCCAAAGCAATCTTTCAAATTCTATTTAGGTATAATGAGTCGACTATTCTTTCAACTCAAACAGTGCTTTACTAAAAACTAAGGAAATTGTAGAAGGTAAAATACTCAAAAATTAGAAATTGTGTATTGTAGCTATTATTCAGCTTTTATTCATATCTTAAATGGTTCTATATACTTTATAAATATTAAAGAAAAGGTCAAACATCTAAAATTTTCATTATTTGATAAAGTATAAGATTTAACGTGTTTTCTTCCATTGGAGTCATGTATGTATATAAGCATCTTAACCCTTTCCTTGTGGTTCTTACCTCCAAAATGACAGATTAAGAAAAGACAAGAGGATTAAGTACAGAGTGGAGTTAAAACTTATGCTCAGGGTTGGATTGTATTCTTTTTAACAAGTTTGCCTGCAGTTTTTCAAAGACACTAATGTGAATTACATCACTCTAATGAGGCATAAGTGTTTATAGTGGCAGATCACTTCTGATACTTACTCCAGGTTGTTTTAACCACCTTGTCATTGGCCAATTGCTCTCATGCAGGGAGTGCTGGAGAAGAGCCTTCAGCAAGCCTGGAAGTAAGGGTGAACTCCTTCCTGGTTCATCCAGCATCTTAACCTGAGCTTACTTTAGCATTCTGGCACACACAAGCTGTTACTGCCATTTAGTACTTACCATTATTTAGATCCCCAGAGATTAGAGACCAGTGTAACATAGATATTCCTTTAAATAGTAAAAATAACTTGGAGTGTTCATAAGGTATATAGTGATTTTGCTAATGTTGGTTAGAAATCACTACTGACTATTCCTTGCTCTCGAGGTGAAACACCTGACCAGAACAGGAGCCAAAATGCTAGAAGCAGCTGGGATCTCATCATAGAGGAAGTGTAAAGGGAAGAAAAGTCAGGACAGAGCATCTAATATAGAGAAACTCATTTGAAGAAGGTAGTGTATTGGTAATGTGTCATATCTTGGCACTAAACTAACTTAGGTAGAAACAGGATTTTATGAAGGGATGTCTGAAACAAATATGGACTTGTTCATGTCTTATGGGAATTCTTGAACTAGAGGGTACTTACTCTTTCTAAATATAAACCTAATTACAGGGTAAGTAAAAATACAATGTTAGATTTTTGAACAAAACTGAACAAAAAGGTTTTTCATAAATCATGGTCAGTAGCCTAGATTTCCCCCTCTCCCCCCTAATTTATGAAAGCTACACCCCTTCCCAAATTAGTAAAGACAGGTTGGTCCAAAGTAGACTATCAAATGCCCCATCAGGGAGCTGGATTAAAGCATGTCACTAATTTCAAAGGTGATAGGGAGTTTCTTAAGATGTCAAGATAATTTCTAGCTCTTATAGCTAGATTGCAGTTATATTGGAAATGAAAAAATACTTCACATTTCTTTACAGAATATCAAGTAGGGAGAAAGAGAAGTCATTTGTCTATCTGATATAACTTCATTATCCCTCCTCTTTCTACCAGATTATTAGATTTAAATACAAATAAAACAATTTAGAAAGTCTGATTTCTTCAATTCTGGATAAAGTAGAGAATAAATGACCCTTACCTGGGACAGGTTCCACTGGGGCTGTTGAGCTTGTGGCAGGCCAAACTTACTTGGGGGTGCACCCATCTGTCCAACCATTCCTCCTTGGGGGGCAATCACATTCTGAGGCAGTGACATCACACCAGTTTGTGCATTTCCCATAAACCCATTGGGGATGGGCATGCCCACCATCATGCTTGCACTCTGTCCCATCACACTGCCCATAACGCCAGGAGCTGCAGGCACAGGTACACCCATTGATGGAAAACCTTGAAATGCAGTCGGTGCTTGTGAGGTAAATGGTATATTTGTGGGTCCCATAAATATACCTGCATCATAAGAACCATGAAAAGAAAATGAAGAGAACAGGGCTACTGTATACAGCTGCACTCAATTCTATAATCATAGAAAAACAATTACCATTTTTCTGAACTACCCATAGCAAAATTTTTGGTCTGGCTGCTTCTGCTCAGACCAACTCATAGCCTACACTCTCAGAGCTGGTTATTTCCAGAAGCAGACAAATCAGTTATGAACCTGTGCAATTTTAATTAGAATAAATACATGGATTAAAAAAAATCCATTGTGAAGACCAAGCTGCACAGCATGAGATGATGTGCTGTTTGTGCTAACCTAAACCACTGGTCTCTCACTGCCAAATACACAGGTGCAAGCTCACTGTGCCTGGCTTTAAGGGAAGCAGGTGGGATCTCATTATTTTAAAAGAGGAAGTCTGACAGATTAAAACTGTGTAAACAACAAATCTTACCTTGCTAGTATTTATTATAATTATTTTTAAAATCTCAAATCTTTTTTGGAATTCATGTAATAATTCAGACTGCTTGTTTACTTGCAGAGAAAATACCATGCTGTACAGTTATAAACTTCATACAAATCAAATTTAAATGATTCAAAGATAATCCATGTCCTAAAAGCTTGTGAAACATTAAGTGATATGTGAACAGCTTGTTAATCTAAATGAATAAAGTTTTGTGATTCCTGTACCTGCTTTTTAATTCTAATGCTTTATTTCAGTTTTGTAGTTGTATAAATTGCAACAACAAAAGCACACATTATATAGAAAAATGGGGAAGAAATATAATTGACATTTTATAACTACAAAGGCTCTCGTCCAGTAATCCCACGGCAGTCCCTGAAAGCAGCCTTCAAAATAAATTACCAGGAGCGCTCTGCGGCTGCACGGTCCCTGCACCATACAGGGACAAGATGGAGTCTTTGGAGAGTTGTTTCTTTGTCACCTCTTCTGACTTGGTTGTTGGTTCCGTGAATAGATCCAGATCCCCAGATGTTACTGTAGACACAGTGGCGGCTGCTGGTACAGAGGATGTCCCCTGAGACAAATATCAAAACACACTATCGAACTGTGCATACTAAAATATGACTCATCCATTATTAAAATCCAAGTGAAATTATGAAATTAGAAATTCAACAACTTGTAGATGGCGCATCAAAGAGGATCATTCACAATCCCACACAAAAATGTTTAGGATAAAGGTATATTTGCTGTTTTTGAATGTACTAATGTAGAAAAGGTAGACTGAAACTATTCCTAGTACATAATAAATTGTGTTTACCTGCTAGACTGATGCTGAGTTTTGGCATCCCATCCTAACCACAATTGGGTAAACAGGAAGGGTATGTGGCTGCTGTCTGAGCATCACCATTCACGGGAGGTGCTCAGGCATCTCCCTCAGCAACTACTGCTTCAAGGAACTGGTATCCCTTGGATGAAAGAACATTTCTACAACTACAGAAGACTATAAGAGGGTCCTGAAAAGGCTGCTTTTGTCTGGGGGGTGGGTGCTTTTCAAAAGCTGCATTGTGATATTCTTATAAACCTCATCTATATCAGTTTTAACCACAACCTTAGAATGCTTCTAATCTATCCAAAAATGAAGGACAGCAGTGCTTTAACCACCACCACTCTCAACCATATCTTGTATTCCACTTTTGGACAAGGGGCAAATGAACACACATGCTAAGAACTGTAGAGTTCAATATAAAACAAAAATTTTCACTTAATCTCTATCTTGCGCACAGGTAGTACAGTGGAATCTTGGCTCTCTAATCTGTTCCAGAAGGACTGTACAAGAAGTGATTTGTTTGAAAATGGAATCATTTTTCCCATTAGAAATAATGTAAATTGAATTCATCCATTTTAACCTTTTTTGTATACAGTGCATGCCAGCACAAACTATGAATACACACTCCTCGTCATGGCGATACGTAAGAGTTAAATGGTCTGCTGCTCTGATACTAAGTAGAACACATGAAGTACACCAGAGCCTCAGATGTGGGGTCTAATTCTTCAAGCAGGTGCAGAGCATTTCATACTCTGATGGCATCTAAGGAAGTCTAGCAGAAAAAGCAACCTCACTAGAATGCTAGACCAAAAGAAACTGCTTTCCCCATAAAGTTCTTTGCTAAAAATAAATATTGATAAAGATCTATTTAAACTATTCCTAAGGAATCTATTTTCTCAATTCTAGTGGTAATTATACAGTGACTATCATAATATGTGTAATAAAAATACATGTAATTAGTCTTCTCAATAAGACATAACTTCTATCTTATTAAAACTTTCCATCCAAACAATTTCTATTGGTCCAGTTTTTCTGGAGAAAAGGAAATATTTTACCTCAAAATTATGCTGCAATGAACCAAACTAGTTGCTTATTTGTAAAGTGTAAGTTTAACACAGAATCTTAGTTGTATGCTTAAGAGTAATCAATATTCCTGAAAGTTCATATATTTCACCTTAAAGACAAATACTGCATGACTGCATATATCACTTATATGTGTAAAAAAATTTTTAAAAATCAAACTCACAGAAACAGAATGGTGGTTACAGAGGTGGGCATGAAGGAAATACAGGGAGCCTGGTAAAAGGGTACAAACTTTCAGCTATAAGATGAATCAGGTCTGAGGATCTAATGCATAAAAACATAGTGACTACAGTTGATTATACTATACTAAAGGCCCGATGCATGAAATTCGTGCAAGAGTAGACCTTCCTTCCCTGGCTGCCAGGAGCCGGGCTTCCCTCGCAGCCCTGGCTTCATCCTAATTAGCATATTACCCTTTTGTTATTATAGAAGATTGTATAATGGAAATTTGCTAAGAGAGTAGAACTTGTGTCCTTCCCCATCCCCCCCAAAAAGCAAAAATGTGTTAATTAACTTGGTGGGAATCCTTTCACAATGTATACATAATATCAAGTTGCCAGAAGCCAATTCCAGCATGTCAGCAAGGGCTGAATCATCTGGAGTATCAAGGGCATTCCCCAAACCTAAAAAGGGATGATTGCGTGCTGCCACACAGCTCATGGCATCTTAACCTACATTTTATTGCCTCCTGTTGGAGGCAATTCCTCAATCTGACAATGGATCCTGTACCTAACCCTGGCCTTTGATGTGTATATCCACCTCACCTTAGGACAAATTGTGTTAATAAAAAGCAAGGGGTCCTGAGACAAGGAGAACTTAGTTCCTTTAGCTAAGTCTCTGACTCCCTATAACGCCTTTCAAAATTATGTTTCGTCTCTGGACTCTAATTTACGCACAGCCCTTCTCCAGATCTCTGAACCCTTCTAGATGCTGGAACAAGAACCACCGGCATTATCAAGTCATTATGTTATGCATTTAAAACATATTATAATTTTGTCAGTTATAGAGTTTAATATATTAAATACTATATCTTAAATAGTATTTCAGGTATTAATTTATAATTTTAATAAAAAAAAGAAATTCTATGTAATGTTCAGAAAGCAATTCAAAATTTATCATTAACACTGAAGAAAAAGTCCTGATCATTATGTTCTCAACTGTTTTTTTAAACATCACCAAAATAAAAAAAGGCTAACTTAAAACAATTTATCTTCATAAAAAAGAATATAAATACTGAATTTGCTAGAATATCTTATTCTGTTTTCCTGCAATCAGAAGTAAATAGTATCTTGGGGATGGCTCAATAGAGCATAAGAAAAGAACTACTGGTTGCCAGTCAATAGTTATACACCCCTAGTTTAAAAACCTCAGAGGTAAGTGGCCTTGATGATCTCAGACAAGGCTGAAATAATAGTCTGAGTTTTCCTACTTGTTCACTCTAAACACTGTTGTTTACCTAAAGCAAAAGTTAGCAAACTGTAGGCAGTGAATATTTAGGCTTTGTGAGTCAGATAGTGTTGGAACTATTCAACTTGCTTTTTAGTAGGAAAGTAGCTACAGAATATGCAAATGATTGGGAGTGGCTGTGTTCTAATAAAATTATGTGCAAACAAGCTGCAGGCTTAGTTTGCCAACCCCTGGACTAAAGAACCGGAGGCTTTCAAATCAGCCATGGAAATTCCGAAACTTTTCAGAAAGGAAATAAGTAGTGATTGTGTAAAACCATACTCTTACAACATACCTGAACTGGGGGCATGACAGTTGCAGGTAAAGGATTAGAAATCATTGGTCCAAAGATGTCCAGATCATCATTCAGGGCTGGCACTGTGGTTGTGTTCCCATTGGTCACTGGTGCCTCAGCAGGACCATCTAAAAAGAACATAGATTCTTGTCTTAAAGTAGAATCTCTTAGTACTTGAAACATGGCATTATTTTAAAAATATATGGTTAAAAAAAAAAAAGAACAGTTCAAAAAGTTGACAAAATATATCTTTCCCTTCTACTCCAGGTTCTATCCCTTTACTCAAAGAAACCATTTCCAATGTTATTCTTCCAGATAATTTTATCCACCATATTCTATATCCAAACAGAACACACACACACACACACACAATTTTTTTTTTTTTACTAGAGGCCTGTTGCACAAAGAGAGTCATGCAATAGGCCTTCCCTTCCCCTGGCTGCCGGCATCGGAGACCAAGGCCTTTTGCTCCAGCAGTTCACTCGGGCCACAGTGGAGAAGCCAAGCCTCTTAGGTCTTCCCTCTGCCGGAGCCTGCCTTCAGTCTTCGCTTGGCGCCCAAATATGCAAATTAACTGTCATCTCTGTTGGGTTAATTTGTATGCTCACCCAATTACTGATGGGTGTAGCTGAGTGACTCCCATTTGCATGTTTCTCTTTTATTAGTGTAGATTTTACAGTTTTTAATGATGTCACACATTCACATTATTCTGCATCCTGATGCTCCCTTATGTGCCAGGTACCATTCTGAGTACTTGACATATATTAACTCATTTAATCCCCATAACCTAATGTGACAAACACTACTTTTGAGTTGATCAGCTAAGCTAGGGTCCGATACCATATTCTTATAAACAATGCCTCTTCATAAATGTGTGTGTTTTGGATATCACTTCATAGCATGTATTAGTATATCTACCATAGAAATAAATTTTGATGATTTTAAATGTTTGAAATGTTGCATTTTAAAGTTACTATAAGGGGAAAAACTGGATAAAAAGAAAGAAAACATACACTGGTTCTATAGGCAGCATCCACAAAACTTGAAATAAACCATTTCTTGGCAGTACCAAGCCACTGAGCTATACTGGGAAAGGAACTCTGATAGGGGGCAAACATTCTCCATCAGTTTCTACTTACCCTATCATTCGAAAAGCCTTTTAAAATATCTCCTTTTACATTAGTGCAAAGTTTACACAGTGTAAGGGGTGAGAACTGGAGTGGCGTGAGGGGAGTTTCAGAGCGTGGTATTCCAGGACATGGAACATCTCACATGGTTCTGTTTTTTGTGGCCACAACCAAGTAACAATTCTGAGCATCACAGCTCCAATCTCTGGGACTTACATCCTAATCAGGCTTCTATTTTAACCATTTACAATTTCATGTGGCCTCTCTTTGATGTAACATGTTGTTGATGAAAGTTTTACCATGTACTAAGTATTTCTACCTCAACCCACAGAAACTCATAAGTTTTTTCTCCTTTTTGAAGTAGAACTATGGAAATTAATATCTTCTATTATCCTGTTGGGAGCTTTAGGAAATCACAGATTAATTTCAAGGAATAAATTGTCACAATAAGATATTTTTTACTACTAATTTATAAAAGACTATGTAAAACCCACAAAAGTTAGTTTCTGCAAACATTTTTCAGTCACTTCCAGTGATATCACATTATCAGAGCCATATACCTGGGACTACGGACAAGTTAAAGGTGAAGCAATAAAGCAATGCATAGATTACTAATTTATAAAATATAGAATTTTAAGCTAAGACATAACTATGACATAAAAACATTCAAATGACTCATAAATGAAAGTAATTTTAATTTCTAACCATTTCAAAAGGCAGTATTTTTCTGAAATTAAACCTCTTTGAAGATCTATATTTTATATTTTCCATCCATTCCACATTCCATTTACATGACATATATAGCATATTATGTACTATATAGTACATCATATAAATACGAACCAGGAATGAAATAGCGTAAGAGAAAAAGGTATTCTAGATTAAAAACACAACTAAAGGAACATCTTTGTGATATTACAACAGCTCAGTAAATACACTCAGTCCAATGCTTTGTAAGCCAGTGGTGCTTTAACCCATAAACTGTAGCGTGCAAGGTAGGGGAACATCCACATCAAAGACATGTTTAATTCAATAACAAAATATGACTATCTTACATATCTGCAATTTCAAATCACAAACAGAAGCACATGTCCTACCCAAAACAAACTACAAACCAAGAAAAAAGTTAAAAGTGGGAAATAATTATTTCCAATTTTACAGTTAAGGTAAATTTCTTTGCTTTTTTAAGGAATACTAGTAAACTAAAAATTAGGATAAATTTATGGGGTGGAGGGGAGAAATCCTTAAACATGAGAAAATACTATTATAGTGGAACCCTGGTTCTCAAACTTAATTCATTCCAGAAGGCTGTTTGAGAAGCAGTTTGTTTGAAAATAATCATTTTTTTTCTCATTAAAAATAATGTAAATTGAATTAATCTGTTCCAGACTCCCAAAATGACTCTGTTTTAACCTTACTTATATATATAATTGTCCAATGTACTGTTTAATTTATAAATGAACACTTCTTAAATTTATCACACCATCCCCTAGTATCCCTAAATGAAATTTTAAAAAATATATACTTTTAATGATTTTAGAGAGGAAGGGAGAGGGAGAAACAAATGACAAGAGAGAGTCACTGATCGGCTGCCTCCTGCACACTCCACACTGGAGATCGAGCCCACAACCAGGGTATATGCTCTGATGGGGAATCAAACCTTAACCTCCTGGGGTTCATAGGTCAACGCTCAACCACTGAGCTACAAATGTTTAATATATCACTGCCTCTTAAATGTTATCACTAACTAACTGCTTTTCATTTATCCAATCAACAACAGTTTTTCTACCTATTCAATTGCCTGTAATTATTTTGTGAACACTTTCATACCTTTAGCAACAAAAGCAATCTCTCTTTTGTTGTCTCAGAGACTTTCTGTCATGCTAAGGTATCAGCCTGAAAGGGTTGTCAGGTAGAAAACTGGATAATGGTGATGACTGCATAATAATGTGAATGAATGTATTTAATACCACTAGTAAAACTGGTTAAAATCTTAAATTTTATGTGTATTCCAGCACAAAGAAGTCCCTTACCATACCTTTTCTATGCTTATAAACAATGTATATACAACAATACAATACAAAAAGTTTTCTTTAAATAAAATTATATATGTGTGGATGGGGTGGACTGCATTCTAGGATATTGCATGGACCTACCATAAGTGATTATTCAGTCCTCCACTGTTGGGCATTTAGGTAGTTTACAGGCTTTCGCCATACAAAAACAGAACAGTAAACACCCACAGTTCCTGATATAAGCTGATGTCCTTCACTGCAAGGTAGCATAACTTCGATTTCTACCTTGCAAAGTAAACAGTCCATTTTCACATCCCATTAAAACATCTTTAAAGAACTGGCCTGAAATCTCAGAAAGGCATTCTGCACAAAAACAAAATTGGGCTCTCTTTGTAACCACCTACCACAATCAGAGGAGCATCCATTAAAGTTAACTCATAATGTCAGTCCAAGGGACTCTGGAATCCTTCAGAATGAGAGAGGAGCACCTACTTAGGGACAACAATTGTTTGGCCAGGCTGACACTGTGTTCAAGCGATGGGGAGAATTTTCTCTTAGCTCCGAAAAACTTGCTTACGGGCCTGACCAGGTTTTCCGCTCTACAGCCAGGTGATAGGCACAGGTGATTCTGCTCTGCGCCCACACCTACAACGTACTTGCCCTGTGTTCTCTTTAACCCATGCTTCTACCCTCATATGATGGATTTCACCCCATCAATTTTCCTTGTGACCACAAAATCTAAGCAGTCACAGAATTTTTGAAAAAACAAACCTTTAACCTAATTGAAAACTTCTCAGCCTTGCAAAAAACAGTAAATACAAGTTCCCAGTGGGTTTCCCAATGGATTTCAATGTCTGTTAATTTGACTCACTATAGTTGGCTTGCAAAATACATTCTTTAAAAAGCATAGTTTCAATTCATTTTGTTTTTGATTTTCAGTATTTAAAAAAAAACAACACTTAAAGACTATCGTTATCATCATTATAACCATCATGTTTCCTATACATTTTTATAGAATATTTACGTTATCATTTTTGTCTCCATGAAATATGAGAAAGGCATCTCCTTCCATTATCTCCAGTTATAGAATCCAGGGCACAAAGAGATTAAAACACTTGCTCAGTGTCACATCCCTAGAGTTCAGTAGCAAAAAACCTGCACTGTAAAGTCTTCTGACCTCCAGACCAGCGAGTGCTCTTTCCTTAAACCACATTTCATCAAAACTCAGGTACTTACAACTGACCCTAGTTAAAAATAAATAACTTAAAATTCTGAAAATAAAAACCAACCTTTAAATAGTTCATAATTATTTCTACTAAGTTAGAGAAGCAGGGGCAGAAACAGTGCAGAAACTATTCAGTACCACACTCACAGTTCCTCGGCATCTCCCTATTCCACTCTCCTCTTACCAAGCCCAGTGTCTTCTCAGTTTACAGTAAGAGGTGCAGGTGGATATGGTCATCACTGAGCCAACTGGGCTGAGGGAACCAAGTGCGGTATATAATCAATCAGTCAACAATATTCACAAATCATTGGGAGTTCAATGCATCCTTCTGATCCAGGGTCCACTAATTTGCTGACTAATGATTAAAAGCTCAGAGGCCACAAAAGCAACAGAATACCAAGATGTTGAAAACAGTTTCTCAGATATATATATATATTATATATATAGTTTAAAAATTTAGAAATAATAAAGCTTATTCAAATCAAATAGCTTAAGAAAAATATTTTAATCCACACGGATTACATTTTGTGTGCACAAAATACACACATGCACACACCCAGACAAATGGAAACCTCCTCCAGGGTGGGGAAGGCTCAGACTAACCTACACAGTGCCTGCTAAGAGAGAAATGGATGTCTGTACATAACATCAGTATTCACCACAGACATACCCCTCATGTGGTGTTCCTGGCTCAGCTACAGACTGGTGGCAGGAGCAGCCAGCAGTAGGAGGAGGAGCAACCCTTTTAATCAGTATGCAGAAATAGTAGTTGGTGGACAATAAAAATAATGGGAGATCCAGAGTACAAGAAAAGCCTAAGGCAAATGGAAGAAATTTAGCTGGGACAACATCACAAAAAACAATAATGAAGCACACAGGACCCCTTAAAAAGGCAATGAGCAAACAGAAGAAATTAGGACAATGCAGTAAAATGAAGAAGGAATTTCAATCTTCAAGGCAAGGACATCAAGCCTAGTTAGTTGCTGTGGGTAACCATTTTCTATGTTACCTTAAGATTTCATACTAGTGTTTTATCTGAACACTGAATTAGTAGATCATTTTTAAACTGCACACATAACACAAGTTTACAAGAAAAGGTTAAAATGATTTGAGTTAAAAAAAAAAAAGTGGTTAAAGTAGTGCTGCATCTCACATGAACATAAGGCATTCCCAGCATGCATTTACTGGCCTATTTCACACCGTGACACTGAAAGATGGTTAAAAAGAAGGTAACATTTCAAATATGACAAAGTCATGAAGGCCAATCTCTACCACCGAGAAATCCTCAATATGGTGAATGAGACCATTGATTCTATTAATTGTGGCTATACCAGAACTCATCTGATAGAAATAATCCAAATGAGTGAAGGTAGACAAAGTATTTACAACAATATTTAGTGGCTTCTTCTTGGCACATTCCAAATTCCTTTGAATAATAATTTATAAACTGACGGGAAATAACACTTGGCATTTTTATAACACATTTTTAACACTAGTACTTTTGCCAGGTACTCTCATCAGGCACAAAGCATCTCAGGTTAACCATCACATTACCTTAAGAAGATTTACAAAATAAGCCTAAGATTTCAACAATGGTCTTGCACCTGGAAAACTCAGCTGCTATAACCAGTTTGAGAAGCTTCTCCTGGTGCCCCAAGCACAGACAGGTGCCTCTTCCTCATCCAGGGCTAAAATAGATAGTTGCCCTACCTCTCTATGAAGGCCTTGGGGGCAGGGGTTGGCTGACCTCCCTTCTGAGGCAACAAATGATTCTGGAGCCCCCAAGATGCAGCACAGCTTCCATTGTAGGCCACATCACCCAAATTTGGTCACTCAAGCCTACTAACTGTCCCTCCTAAAGGCTGAGGCTGCATGCAATGTGGCAGCCTTGCCAAGTGCCTTTATAATGTCACTAGGGGCCCAGTGCATGAATTCATGCACCTTGAAAGGAACTGTGGGCTGTGAGGCTGCAGTGGGCACAGGGGTGGGTCTCGGCCCATCCTCCGTGCTCCCGCCTGGTCCCTCCTGCCATGGCCCCGGTCCCATCTGCCGGCAGCCTTGCTCCCACTGCTGCCACTCCCACACGCTGATGATGTCAGCCCAACTTGCACCCACTGATGGTGCTGAGCGATTGGGGCTGGCACCAGCAGAAGGTGTGAGCAGGGCCAGCACCACTAGCAGGTGCGAGCAGTTGCTGCCAGCCCTAATCGCCCCTCAGGAGCAGGGGGAGGTGGAGAATCCCTGAAGGGCGATGAGGGCCAGCAGCCACTGCTGGTGCCAAGTGATCGGGGCTGGCGCCGGACACCAGCAGCAGGTGCGAGTGGCAGCTATGGCAGCAGGTACGAGCACCTGGCAGGATGCTGGTATGCAGGAGCAAGGAATTTTCAGTAACTACCAGAGCTCACCGCATGACAGCAACTCTGGCACGTCTTCACCTGCTTCACCATCCCACCACAGCTGATGCCTAGCATGTTTGATGCTCTGCAGCCTGCTGCCAATGCCCACCATGTTCTGCACGCACCCCCTGGTGGTCAGTGCACATGATAGCAACCAGTTCGGTTGTCCTGCCGTATGAGCTATTTGCATGTTAGGGTTTTATATATATACTAGGGGCCCCGTGCACAAAAATTTGTGCACTCGGAGGGTGGGGGTCTCTCAGCCTGGCCTGTGCCCTCTTGCAGTCTGAGACACCTCGGGGGGGGGGGGGGTGATGTCCACCTGCTGGCATGCCTGGCCAGCCTGGGTGAGAGGCTGAGGGCCATTTTCAGGCTGTCCACAGCCCCTTCAGGGTTCATGCACTGGGGGGTGGAAGGGCTCGTGAGTGCAGGCCTGGACATTTCCCACCAAAGGGCCCACAATTGCACACGCCTGGTGGGCCCCCACTGCTGAGGGGACACACGTGGCACAGAGCTGGGTGGCAAGCCAGGGGCGGACACTGGTGCAGGATCCCTCAGTGGGGCCCTGCTGCTGAGCAAACACATCTGGGGTGGAGCCGGGCAGCGAACTGGCTTCAGATTCTCCGCACTGTGCAGCAGACGCTCCTGCACGCCCTGTGGAGGCCCCTGGGTGGTGGATGAAGGTAGCGGACCCTGGACGGGTGCTCCCGCATGCCCCCGAGGAGGCCCCTGGGGCAGAGCCAGGCTGCAGACCCAGGACGACTGCTCCTACACACCCTGCACAGGCCCCCCCTCCCCCCCCACACTCCCGCATGCCCCAGGAAGGCCCCCAGGGGGCGAAGCCAGGCAGCGGACCCAGGAGGGCTGCTCCTGCAAGCCCCGTGGAGGACCCACTCTCCCACATGCCTGGTGGAGGTCCCTGGGGGTGGAGCCAGGCAGTGGCCCCGGGGCGGGCGCTCCTGGATGCCCTGAGGAGGCCCCAGGCCGGACCCCCCCCTCCCACTGAGCTGACACACCTGGCACAGCTATGCTGGCTGTGGAGGTTCCCAGTGCAGAGCCGCCCTGCCAGCCTCCATCTTGGCTGGGTTAATTTGCATACAGCTGATCTGATTGGCTAGTGGACATAGCTGTGAGCAGAGGCTCAGCCAGCCTAGGCAGGCAGTTGCAACAGAAGCCTTTGGTTTGCTTTAGCTCCATGGCTGTTGGCCTCCATCTTGGCTGGGTTAATTTGCATACAGCCGCTCTGATTGGCTGGTGGGCATGGCTGTGAGCAGAGGCTCAGCCAGCCTAGGCAGGCAGTTGCAACAGAAGCCTTTGGTTTGCTCTAGCTCCATGGCTGTTAGCCTCCATCTTGGCTGGGTTAATTTGCATACAGCTCTCTGATTGGCTGGTGGTAACGGTCAATTTGCATGTTTCTCTTTTATTATATTAGATACTAGAGGCCCGGTGCACAAAAATTTGTGCACTCAGGTGGGGTCCCTCAGCCTGGCCTGTGCCCTCTTGCAGTCTGGGACCCCCCGGGGGATGTCCACCTGCTGGCTTAGGCCCGCTCCCCAGGGGATTGGGCCTAAGCTGGGAATCAGACATCCCTCTGGCAGCCCGGGAGCCCTTGGGGGATGTCCACTTGCCAGCAGTCCTCAGCCTGGCTTGTGACTGAGCAGAGCTCCTCCTGTGGGAGTGCACTGACCACCAGAGGGAAGCTCCTTCATTCAGCATCTACCCCATGGTGCCCACTGGGGTACCTGGCCTGCCTGGGTGAGGGGCTGAGGGCCGTTTTCAGGCTGGACACACCACCTTCAGGGTGGGGGGTCCTGCTGGGGTGCCTGGCCAGTCTGGGTGAGGGGCCAATGGCTGTTTGCAGGCTGGCCAAGCCCCCAGTGGGGACCCTCACCCCATGAGGGTGTGGCTAGCCTGGGTAAGGGGCTGATGGCTGTTTGCAGGGTGGCCACTGCCCCCAGTGACCCAAGCTCCCAGCAAGGCTGGCTGGAAGCAGGTATCTGGGATTTATTTATCTTCTATAATTGAAACTTTGTTGCCTTGAGCAGAGGTCACAGCCGGTCAGAGCAGGCGGGGAAGCTTGGCTTCATCCATCGCCGGGGCAACCAAGCCTTCTGCTTGCTCCAGCTCCATGGCTGCTGGCCACCATCTTGGTTGGGTTAATTTGCATATAGTCGCTCTGATTGCTGGTGGGCGTGTCTTGGGGTATAGCAGAGTGTCACCAATTTGCATGTTTCTCTTTTATTAGTATAGATAACATTTAGTTTTTAATGGCATCTGACTACACTTAGGTCGACAGGCATGCCTCAGTATGCTGTAGGCCTCTGTACTCCATCCTGGCATCAGTCATGTTTATGCCCAGAGCCACTGTCCACTCCTTCCTAGCCTCTCACCAGGAAGAGAGAGTGCAGCTCAGTTTAATGCTTGGCACAAAGCAAATGCTCAATAAATGATGAAACGCTTTCCAAGCACAGATTATGAAACGATTGGTGACAGTACATCCACAGTGGAAACAAGTCAGGTGACTGATCCTACTTCTGTTGGGAGTAAAAGTGAAATAATGACATTATTTTTGAAAAGTACCAGTGATCTGCCTACAAAATCCCTCTTCAGTCCTTGCCCTGCTTAACCACTGCCTCATTTAGCAGTAGACTCCCTTTGAGTCTAGAGCCACATTCTCTTGAAGAGCTTGTGGCCCCCGCTCCTCACATCTGGCTGGCTGACTCCTTCTAAGTTTTTACAGACAGATTCCACAAGATTGTTCAACTAAGACACTATAACTTCTACGTTCCTGACTGGGATCTTTACCGAGGGCTTCCTCTCTCCTGTCCTTCCTCTCTCTAAATCAGAAATGTGTCCTTCACAGTCCTTCTGTCCACAGCAGCTCAGGCAACTGCATGGGTTAGTCTCCTCTATCAGCCACTCCGGAGGCCAGAGCACATCTTACTCTCCTCTCCTACAGATGGCTTCCAAGTGTGCTATCACAGCACCTGACCAGAACTCCAAAGCTGTCTGCTCCTGAAACCATTTAAAGCTTCTTTTCTACTCCTGAAACCACTTAAAGTTTTCCTTAATTATTACTTTGAGTTCCTTTATATTAAAACATAACTTGGCTCTTTGGTCTCAGCGGCAGAAGCAAGATGACGGAGGGGACGTCCTCGTTCGGCAAGCGCTGCAACAAGACGCACACGCTGTGCCACCGCTGCAGCTCCAAGGCCTACCACCTGCAGAAGTCCACCTGCGGCAAGTGCGGCTACCCCGCCAAGCGCAAGAGGAAGTATAACTGGAGTGCCAAGGCCAAATGACGGAACACGACTGGGACGGGTCGCATGAGGCATCTGAAAATCGCATACTGCAGGTTCAGGCATGGAATCTGTGAAGGAACAACTCCTAAACCCAAGAGAGCAGCTGTTGCCACTTCCAGTTCATCTTAAGGATTTCAGTGATTAGTCGGCGCAATAAATCTGGGGTTTCAAAACTAAATAAATAACTTGGTGCTCTACACAGGTGAGGTACTAAGAACTGTGTTTATCTGGGAAGGTGCTTAACTTTCCAACCACTATTCATTCATTCCTCCACAACACATTAGATTTTACTTGAAGCAAGTGGACACAAAAAACTTCACTTATTCCTCCCTCTGACTTAGCAGCAGCAAGAAAATTACTCTCTGAATTGAAGAAAATATAATTTAAATTGGGAGTTTTAACATTACTCCAAATTTCAAGCTGAATTCTCGAAACCAATTGTCTAACAGATTCCACTTCTTCCCTCAGCAATAACTCTGTCTTCTAGTTTCCAGACTGCAACCACATCCCCCACTTGCACACACAGCTGCATTTTTCTGGTATTTACTAGAGTTCCATGAACTCTGCTGGGGCTCAATAAATATTAATTGAATTCATCCTTTACTGAATGTCAAAGGCATTAGCTGGTCATAATCTATTTGCAAAAATAATTTTTAAAATGTCAAAGAGCAACATGAGATTTTATATATTGCTAATCTAGTTTAAGGCAGATAATATAAGGAAATGGATGTGATGTTTTTCATTATCGCTTTTGACTGAACATGGACATTCAGCTTTGAGTACACCCTTGCTACAGCGAAAACGCCAAGTCTAATTCTTCCACTGGTGACTACTGAGGTGTCATCCTGAGAAAGAATGAATTTAAATGTAGACAGCAATGATGAAAGAAGGCTGCTTCCATGAGATGCAGTGGTGCGCTCCTAAATGGCAAAACTCTGTCTTCTTAAAGCTTTATAAATTTTCATGTTACTCAAAGAACCTTTTTATTTTCTATTCCTGAAACATTTAAAGCTTTTTCCTTAATAAAAATATTACTTGGAGTTCCTTTATATTAAAACATAACTTGCTTTATAAGTGAAATAAACTTCCATGTGTTACCTTATAAACTCAAGTCACAAATGTCCATTTGAAGCATATAAAAATTTTCAAGCTATAGACTGTTTTCAAGTGCTTAAATAAATATAGGTGACTGAGAGTTAAGTGGAATGATCTATTTTCAATTAATCTTCCTTAATGCTAAATAGGTAATTTTAAGGCTAACTAAAATGACTGAAGTGGTCTTAAAAGACGACCTGAACCTCTGTTCTGTTTACGCTCTCTTTCTAAGCCCCTCCCTGTAACCTGGCCGGCTTTGAAGCAGGGATGCTTGTAGGAATGGGTACGACAGTACTGTGCAGGAGCCCAGCAGCACTCTCCATCCTTCAGGAGATACACACATTGCTGTCTTGAGATTACTAAGAAGTGGTTTAAGAAGTAAACGTCATAGAACTCAGAGTTTTAAGTATCTTAATTTATATAAATGTATAAATATTTATAAAATATTTATATACCATTTTAAAGCCTCAAAAAGATAAGATATATAAATATGAAATACCAAATTGTATAATTCAAATTTCTTCCTAAATGTTTAACAAATGGTGACAGACTACATTTCTTTGAGGTTGCTGTTTCCTCAGTTTTTCAGGCAGCTACAAATCCTCCATTAGCCAAAGACCATGCTTTGCAGTCCTGGTTTTCATGCCCGTTACCTCTTACTGACCTCCTCTGACCTGATGTTCAGATTATAGTCTCGGCCCAGCACTGCAAACCAGTTACTGTGTTTCCCATTTATTTATTCACTTACTCATTACCATCAACCACAGAGTGGTTCTGACTCCCATTTTCCAGATAAGGAAAAGTGGAGGGAAGAAGTGAGTGTATGAAATACCATCTACTATCCTGAAGGGTTGTTAAGGGTTGTAAAGGTAGCAATGCACCTGTTCCTGGTACTACAGCTGTCAAAGTCCTGTGTGGTGCTTCTTGATGGCAGAGCCTACCTCCCATTCTAGAGGATATTACTTTCCTAACCTAGTTACAACTAGAGTGAGCTCATATAATATAATTCTGGTCAGAGGACCCTGCAAACAGTGCTGGGGAAATTTTCTGGGAAAAGTTCTTCCCGAGAAAAGAAACTTGTAGAAAAAACAACACCCTTTGGATGTGGTCCTGTGAGGATGAGGTGCTGAGAGCTGCACCAGCCATTTGTTGACCATGTGGGTACAAACCTAAAGATTAAAGCCAGTGCTGTGCTGAGGTGGCAGAATGGGAAGAAGGAAAGAGAAGCGTGATTCCAGACCTCACTGTTTCAATACTGCATGGCCCTAAGCCACCAGGCCTCTAGATTTCTCATCTAATAAGATAATTAAATGTCTTAGATGTGTAAGCCACTTTTTAGGCAATCAGAAGTAGTGTCATTCACATGTCAGTTTTCACTCCATGAAGCACCTAAATATTTCTCTCTCTGCTATCCTGTCCACCAGAGGTTCTGTGCTGTTTTAGCACTATTAAGAAGTGCTCACTCCTAAAGTTTAGGATATCATGGAAATCCAGCCCCCTCACCACGCATTTCTAGTGCCAGCAAGTATCTGCCTACTGCCAGTTCTCTAATAGCAGTATATTCACTTACCTGCATTTTCTCTCCACAGGTGTGATTACCAAAAATAAAACCAATTCCTAGGACCCCCCCCTCTTTGAAAGAGTGGTAATCTAATCTAATAAAAGAGAAACATGCAAATTGACCATACCTCCACTACAACCACAAGCCAATCAGGAGTGAATATGCAAATTAACCCAACTAAGATGGTGGTGGTCACAGAGCTGGAGTGAACAGGAGGCTTGGGTTGCTCCTGGCAATGGAGGAAGCCAAGCTTCCTACCTGCCCTGCCAGCTCTGAACTCTGCTCAAGGATACAAAGTTTCAATTACAGAAGACAAATAAATCCCAGATACCTGCTTCCAGCTCTCGGCATGGCCAGCCTGAAAATGGCCCTCAATCCCTCATCCAGGCTGGCAGACACCCCAGGGGGATCCCCACCCTGATCCAGGACACCCTTCAGGGCAAACCAGGTAGCCCCCACATGTGAACCAGGCCTCTATCCTATATAATAAAAGGGTAATATGCAAATTGAACCTAACAACAGATCCACTGGGAATGACTGGTCACTATGACACACACTGACCACCAAGGGGTAGATGCTCAATGCAGGAGCTGCCCCCTGGTGGTCAGTGTGCTCCCACAGGGGGAGCTCTGCTCAGCCGCAAGCCAGGTTGATGGCTGCCAGCACAGTGGTGGTGGCGGGAGCCTCTCCTGCCTCCCTCAGCACCAGTAAGGATGTCCGACTGCAGCTTAGGCCTGCTCCCCGCTGGCAAGTGGGCATCCCGAGGGCACCTGGGCTGCCAGAGGGATGTCTGACTGCCGGGTTAGGCCCAATCGCCCGGGGAGTGGGCATAAACCAGCAGGTAGACATCCCCTGAGGGGTCCCAGACTGCAAGAGGGCACAGGCCAGGCTGAGGGACCCACAAGTACACAACTTTTTATGCACCGGGCCTCTAGTAGTTTATAATAGCTCACTGAACACACTCTTCTGAGCATAAGCAATGTAAGTTTTTATCAGGTTTTAAACCATATATGGTAAACATAAAGACTATAAAATTACTTCAGGCTCTTGTACTGGAGTTTTGCTTCTCTTTACCCCTCCCCTGGAGGTGTGCACACAAGTATATACCCATCTTCCTGGCTTGGTCAATGTATAGTTCAAGACACTGGCAGTTTTCCAGGCCTGCTTCTGCTAAGTCTGGTATTCTCCTAGTCAGCTCATTTCCAAACTTGTTTTATTTCACAGTATATGGTCTTTGAGAAACAGAAATTTCTCCATAGGAATTCTCTTCTTTAAAGTCAATAGACTTTCTACTGCTATTTTATTCTTTAGTTTCTGTCCAAAAAAAACTTTTGGAAACAAAAAAATTAGACAAAAAAAGGATAATGGCGTTATCTCTTTCATTATATAAAACTGGAATATATATTATTACACAATTAGGTTTGTTATATACTGATACCGATGATTAGTTAGCATTGTCGACCCATTTTAACTTGACCCTTGTGATAAGTTTTATTTCCTGAAATATAAGCATGAATGAAAAACTATAAAACTTGCCCTAAACTGTATATTCTTTGAGCTTTTCCATTTAGAAAAAATTGAGGAAATTTTTATCTTACTACTTCACAAGCATACCTTGAACATATTGCAAGTTAAATTCAAACCACCACAATAAAACGAGTATCACATAAATTGAGTCACACTAATTTTTTGTTTTCCTAGTACACATAAAAGTTATTTACTTCGTAGTCTATTAAGTGTGCAATAGCATTATGTCTAAAAAAAAAAAAAAAGCAACGTACATGTCTTAATTTAAAAATACTTTATTACTAAAAATCACTAACCATCACCTGAGTCTTCAGCACATCAATCTTTCTGCTGATGGAAGGGCTTCCCTTTATGTTGATGGCTGCTGATATCAGGGTGGTGGTTGCTGAGGACTGGGGTGGCTGTGGCAATTTCTTAAAATAAGACCACAATGAAGTTTGCCATATTGACTGACTCTTTTCATGAATGATTTCTCTGTAGCATGCGATGCTATTTGATAGTATTTTACCCACCGTAGAGCTTCTTTCAAAATTGGAGCCAATCCTGACTGAAGATGGTGGCCAACAGGACAGCAGTGAAGAAGAGAGTGTGAGTGAGTGAGGGAGCAAAAGGGGAGTGCATGGACGTGTGGGGCATGTCTGTACGTGTGAGTGAGGGGCAGTTATATTCCTGCTCCCCTAGCTGGGCAGCCTCTACTGCCACTGAACTTCTCCCGGGGCAGCCAGCTCTGCCGCAGAGACCATGCCATCTTGAAGGAGAGAGAGAGACTGTGATCGAGAGCCCACTCTACCTCCACCCGGGAAGAACTCAGATACCTCCCGGGACCCTACAACCACAATGCCCAAGCACCAGCTGCCTCTGCTGCAAACCCACAAACACTGAGACTCCAACCTCCACTGCCCTGGGCTCCTAAAAAGTTTGTCCAGAGATAGACAAAATGGCGGCCAATAGGTGGATGGGTCCTGCACCTTCTCACGGAGCAGAAGGAACAGCTGAATCGAGTAATTGTCAAATTAAACATACCCGGTGAGGCAATCCGTGGCCCCAAAGGACAGAGAATGCCTGGAGGGAACGGTAGGGTCGGGAATCTGGGCTGGAGAGAGAAACGTGAGCAACTGGGGCTGGAGGGTCAGAAGGAAATTGCGCTGCACCAAGCCCGCATCCCTTGGGGACACGTGTAACAGTCAACCGTGGAAGAAGGTCTGCAGAGCTGCCGCAGCTGGGACTCTAGATCTTAGTCCACAACCATGGGAGGCTGTGCCTAGAAAGGCAGCCTCAAGTTCTTTACTGGCCGTACAGTGCAGGGGGGAGAGACAAGTGCAGTGGCACGATTGCTCTGTCTTTATATTTCCCTTGCTTTTATTCACTAAACCCAGTACATAGGATCTTTCAAACAAACACTCACTGAGACTGATGAAGGGGAAGATGGTTTTGTGGAAGCTGGGGAGCAAAACAGGGAGAGCTGACTGGGAAGCCAGCTCTGGGACAGTACAGTCCTTTCAGCCCTGAACAGCCTTTTTTCGAGGACCAGCCTTCTAGCAGTGCAGCCACACCCAGCCTTGATCTTAGCAGGGAAACAAGGATTCTGAATACACCCAGGGAGACCTCAGGGACTGGGTTGAGAAGCCATCTGGTTCCAGAAACTAATACAGCAACACAGCAACCTAGAGCCCTTGTCAGAAACAGACACTTGTATAAATATGACTGAAAGCAGGCAGAAAAACAACGTGTTTTGATCCTACCTGCCTGAAACCAAGGTGGAGTCTGACACAGAGGAGTGGTGGGTTGCTGGGAACTTCAACACGGTGCTATGTAACAGGAAACTTAGACGTGGCTGACAGAACAGTAGAGAGGGGCCTTAAACCAGCCCCCATGGGACATTAAAACTTAGCTGAAGCGAAGACACTTCACTACTTCACTTTTTTATTTTCTATCTTTTACTTAAAAATTTAAAGTTTCTTTTATTTTATTTGTTAAATTTATTATTATTTTTATTATTTCTAGAGGTTTGGTGCATGACATATGTGCACTGGGGTGGGAGGGGTCCCTCAGCCCGGCCTGAGCCCTCTCTCAGTCCGGGACCCCTCAGAGGATGTCTGTGGGGAGCGAGCCAAAGCTAGCAGTCGGACATCCCTCAAGGGGTCCTTAGTGCTGCTGCGGAGGCGGGAGAGGCTCCAGCTGCCATGGCAGCTGTGCTCACCAGCCATGAGCCTAGCTTCTAGCTGAGTGGCGCTCCCCCTGTGGGAGTGCACTGACCACCAGGGGGCAGCTCCTGTGTTGAGAGTTTGCCTCTGGTGGTCAGTGCACATACCAACTGGTCAATTTGCATATTAGCCCTTTATTATATAGGAGTATTTTTAACCTTTTATTTCTTTTGGGTTAGTGCTCTACATTCTATTTATATATTTTTTAGCATTATTTTACTTTATCTCATTTTTTCCTTTTTGCCAACCTTTTCTTCCTCACTTCTCCCTTTTTCATCCTGTTTCTCCTCTCATGTCCCTGCTTTAGTTTTCCTCTTTTTACTTCTTATTAAAAATTGACCTTCTTTATCTGCTTTATTGACCCATTACTATTATAGTAGTCTCTGTTGGCTTACTCATATATATAATTTCCTCTCTCCTGCTCCAAGTCCATGTATCCTTCTCTTTTTTCTTTCTGCAAAAGCCGATTTTTTTTCTGTTTTTTTTTGTGTGTGTTTTTGTTTTTATTCTATGTGTTTGTTTTTCCTTCCTTCCCTTGCTCTCTTCTTCAACTAATTGCTCAGTTTCACTCACAAAACTCAGATCTATCTGCTTTCTATTCTATATTCTTCTTTTCCAAAAATAGATGAATAAAGGAAAAATTTTTCTTCTTATATATATACACACTTTATATATTTTTAATTATTTTTTAATTAATTTTATTTTATTGAGTATTTTGTTTTTTACTTTTCTTCTTATACACTCAAACTCTTTCTACCTCCTCTATACTGAGGCATAGCCATTCCCCCATTCATTCAATTAACAAACGACAAGTGCTGGAGAGGATGCAGGGAAAAAGGAACCCTCGTGCACTGCTGGTGGGAATCCAGACTGGTGCAGCCACTGTGGAGAACAGTATAGAGTTTCCTCAAAAAGTTAAAAATGGAACTCCCATTTGACCCAGTAATCCTACTTTTAGGAATATATACCAAGAAACGAGAAATACCAATCAAAAAGTATATATGCATCCCTATGTTCATAGCAGCACAATTTACCATAGCTAAGATTTGGAAACAGCCTAAGTGCCCATCAACAGATAAGTGGACCAAAAATTTGTGGTACATCTACACAATGGAATACTTCGCTGTGGTAAAAAAAAAAAAAAGAAGTAATTCTTACCATTTGCAACAGCATGGATGGACCTGGAGAGCATTATGCTAACCCAGCAGTTCTCAACCTGTAGGTCACAACCCTTTTGGGGGTAGAACGACCCTTTCACAGGGGTCGCCTAAGACCATCCTGCATATCAGATATTTACATTACGATTCATAACAGTAGCAACATTACAGCTATGAAGTAGCAAGGAAAATAATTTTATGGTTGCATCACAACATGAGGAACTGTATTTAAAGGGCCAGAAGGTTGAGTACCACTGTGCTAAGCAAAATAAGCCAGTCGAAGAAATATAAATATCACATGATCTCACTCATATCTATATATCTATATATCTATATATCTATATATCTATATATCTATATATCTATATATCTATATATCTATATATCTATATATCTATATATCTATATATCTATATATCTATATGCCTAAGCAACCAAATCACCAAACAACTGGTCACTATGATGCATACTGACCACCAGGAGGGAGATGCTCAACTCAGGAGCGGCCCCCTGGTGGTCAGTGCACTCCCACAGCCAATCTCCCACGGCCCCTGCCCCCATCCGGCCAACTTCCCCCTGCCCTGTTTGGCCTTGATTGCCAGCCAGGCGGAGGGACCCCACTCATGCACAAATTCGTGCATGGGCCCCTAGTGTGGGATATAATGAACAACATAAACTGATGAAGAAAAATAGATCTAGAGACAAGTAACACTGAACAGACCATCCAATGTCAGAAAGAAGACGGGGGTTGGAGAGATTAGAGATCAGCTAAAGGACTTGTATACATGCATATTAATATAACCAATGGACAGAGACACTGGGGCAGTGGGGACTTGTCCTGCAGAGTTGGAGTGGCTGGGGGCTAGGGGGTAATCAGTGAAAAAAGAGACATATGTAATTAAAGAATAAAAATAAATAAATTGGGATTCAAAGCCCTCAAACCTTGTGATTGCTTTATAAACTACTAGAGGCCTGGAGCATGAAATTTGTGCACTTGGGGAGGGTGGAGTCCCTCCACCTGGCCTGCACCCTCTTGCAATCTGGCAGTCAGACAACCTTAGTGCTGCTGCAGAGGCAGGAGAGTCTCCCGCCACCACTGCTGTGCTCACCAGTTGTGAGTCCAGCTTCTAGCTGGCAGCTCCTGTGTTGAGAGTCTGCCTCCTGGTGGCCAGTTCATGTCATAGCGACTGGTAATTCCACTATTTAGTCAATTTACATATTAGCCTTTTATTATATAGGAAGTTTATGTAATATTATAAATCCTTTGTTATCATTTCAACAATCTCCCCAGCATCCTCACCAAGAGTAGATTCCATCTCAAGAAACCATTTCCTTGTTGATCAATCCATAAGAAGCAGCTCCTCATCCATCAATTTTTATTATGAGATTACAGCAATTGAATCATTCAGGCTCCTCTTCTCATTCTAATTCTCCTGCTATTTCCACCACATTTGCAGTTGAACTTCCTCTACTAAAGATCTGAACCCTTCAAAGACATCCATGAGGGCTGAAATTAGCCTCTTCTAAGTTCCTGTGAACACTGATACTTTACCTCTTCCCATGAATCATGAATATTCTTAATGGCATCTAGAATGGTGAATCCATTCCAAAAGCGTTTCAATTTACTTTGCCCAGATCCATCAGGAAAATCACTATCTATGACACTGATAGCTTATAAAATGTATTTCTTAAATAAGACATGAAAGTCAAAATTATTCTTTGATCCATGGAGTGCATAATGGATGTTGGTTAGTGAGCATGAAAATAACATTAACCTCATTGTATATCTCCTTCAGACTCTTGGTTGACCAGATGGATTGTCAATGAGAGTAATATTTTGAAAGGAATCTTCTTTTCTGAGTATTAGTTGTCAACAGTGGGCTTAAAATATTAAGTAAACCATCTTGCAAACAAATGTACTGTCATCCAGCTTTATGTTCCATGTATAGAGCACAGGCAGAATAGAGTTAGCAACATTCTCCATGGCCTTATACAGGGGTCCTCAAACTACAGCCCGTGGGCCACATGCGGCCCGCCGAGGATGTTTATCCGGCCCGCCGGGTGTTTTTGCCACCTTGTTTTTTACTTCAAAATAAGATACGTGCAGCGTGCATAGGAATTTGTTCATAGTTTTTTTTTTAAACTATAGTCCGGCCCTCCAACAGTCTGAGGGACAGTGAACTGGCCCCCTGTTTAAAAGTTTGAGGACCCCTGCATGCTTAGGATTTTCAGAATGGTACATGAGCATTGGCTTCAACTTAGAGTCACTGGGTTCCCGAACAAGACAGTCAATTTGGCCTGTCCTATGAAGCTTTGAAGCCAAGCACTCACTCTCACTAATCTCTCTCTAGCTATGAAAATCCTAGATGGCATGTTTTTCCAGTAGAAGGCTATTTCATCTACATTGAAAATCTAATGTTTAGTGTGTAGCCACCTTCATTAATTATCTTAGCTAGATCTTCTGAATAACTTGCTGCAGCTTCTACATCAGCACTTGCTGCTTCATCTTGCACTTATAGAGATGGCCTTTTCTTAAATCTCATGTATCAGCCCTTCTACCTTCAAACTTTTTTCTGCAGCTTCCTCGCCTCTTTCAGCCTTGCTCTGGGTTAGGCTTTGATTTAAGGGAATACTGTGCCTAGTTTGATCCAGACCACTAAAACTTTTTCCATATCAGCAATAAGATATTTCACTTTTTTATCATTAATGTGTTCCTTGGAGCAGCATCTTAATTTCCTTCAATAACTTTCCTTTGCATTCACAATTTGGGTATTTTGTGCAAGAGGCCTAGCTTTTGGACTATCCTTGCTATTGACACGCCTTCCTCATGAAACTTAATTATTTCTAGCTTTTAATTTAAAATGAGAGATGCATAACTCTTCCTTTTGCTTGAACACTTAGAGACCCATGTTGGGTTGTTAACTGGCCTAATTTCAATACTGTTGTGTCTCGAGGAATAGGGAGACCCGAGGAGAGGAAAAGAGATGGGGAGTGGCCAGTCAGTTGGAGCAGTCAGAACACACATTTATGGACTAAGTTTGCCACCTTATGCGGGCATGGTTTGTGGAGGCCCCAAAACAATCACAACAATAACATCAAAGATCACTGGTCACAGATCACCATAACAAATATATTAATGAAACAACCTGAAACACTGATAGAATTACCAAAATGTGACAGAGACACCAAGTGAGTAAATGCTGCTGGGAAAATGGAATCAAACAGATTTGCTTGATGCAAGATTGCCACAAACCTTCAATTGGTTAAAAAAACAACAACTTTTTTTTACAGTATATGTGAAGCATAGTAATACAAAGAATGCCTGTGTACATTTCAGCATTTAAAATAATTTAAAATAATACATGAAATGTTCTGGCAGAAACTTCTCTGGATTAAAGTAAGCCTAAGAACAGATCATTTTACTTAAGTAGTGAATACACCCTGAGCCAGCCTTTTATTACTAAGACTGGGCCCCAGTGCACAAAATTCGTGCACTGGGGGGTAGGGGTGAATCCCTCAGCTCAGCCTGCCCCCTCTTACATACTGGGAGCCCGCAGGGGATGTCCTACTGATGGCTTAGGCCCACTCCCTGCGCCCCTTGGGAAGTGGGCCTAAGCTGCAGTCTGGCCTCTCTTTGTGGGAGGTGACTGGGCTGATCAGGAGAAGACATCAGCCCCATCACCCCGCTGCTGCAGCCATTGCCAGTCACAGCAGCCACCAAGGTATTTTTCATCAACACGGACTCCACTCCCTTCAACATGAAAAAATGACAACTTTCTTTAGGCATTTACATAGGTCTTTCATAGGATATGACATTTCTTTATTTTTTTTATCCTCACCTAAGGATATTTCCATTGATTTTTTAGAGTATGTGGAAGAGAAAGGGAAAGACAGAGAGCAACATCAAAGTGAGAGGAACACTTTGATTGTTTGCCTCCTGCATATGCCCTGACCTGGGCCCTGGCCAGGGAGGAATCTGCAACCTAGGTACATGCCCTTGGTCAGAATTGAACGCAGAACCTGTGGTCAGCAGGCCAAGGCATTATCTACTGAGCCAAACCAGCTAGGGCAGGATATGACATTTCTTAGCCTTCCAGCAGCAGACCTTCATTTTTTTCTCTCCAGGAGTGTGGTGGAAAAACCCTAGGTCACCTTCTTGGATTCTTATTACTCAAGTTACTAAGAATATTACCAGTGGCACACAGGGAGCTTAGCCAATGAGTGGTCAGAAAAGGTGTTTCTTCTATAGTTCACACCAATCCCCGGCTCGGCCCCTGCCCAGGCCTAAGGCCTCTGGCAGAGGTGTTAGGCCTGAGCAGGGGCCCCCTTGGCTCTGATCGCAGGCTCAGGCCCTGCCCAGGAGCCCCCTGGCTCAGGCCCTTCCTAGGCTTCTCCGGGCCCACATGTGGCCTACTTTGGAGTGACTTGGGTGCCCAATGATGTTCCCGGGACCCAGGCTGCTGGGCGCCTACGTATACAAATTAACTGCCATCTTTGTTGGGTTAATTTGCATTCTCTCCTGATTGGCTTGTGAGCATAGCGGAGGGATGGTCAATTTACGTGTTTGTCTATTATTAGGTAAGATGGGACCTCTGTTATCTGTATGGTCCATTAGCAACAAAAAGTCATTATGTGGCACATGACTGTACTAAAAAATGATCTTAACTATTACCCTATTATGCAACTATTCAAAGTGAATTAAATGAACTATGTAGGGGTTTTCTCTGTATTTACTGAAAATGTATTAAGTTAATGCCTGTTCTGGTCTCATATAGGGATATGCTGTCATTTTTGCATGAGTATAAATCATACTGCTTCCTCCTCCTCGCCATGTTTCTATTTACAGGAGGAAACCAGAGTCCCATTAGGGAAAAGTGGCCTGCTTAGCCAGAAAGACAGTCTGCTGCCCAAGGTAGACACCAATAATAAAGCCTGATTTAGGACCACTGTATGTTTTGCGCTGAAAGAGACCTGTGATTCTCTGTGGTCTCCTAGGCTTTCATGAACTTATCAAATCTCATGTTTAATACTGCTTTTAAAAATGTCTCAAAATATTTTTAAAAGAATTTAGAATGCTGATAACAAGTATGAGTGAAGAGTTGTATGTGCTCTGAGTAAGACATTCTCAGTTTCCTGCTGCTGAAACCACCAGCAAATTATCCTTCTTTCTGACCCCATCTCCTCCCACCTTTGGAATCCTCCAGTGTATGATCTAAAAATTGTCACCAGCAAATTCTTCTATATATCCTTAACCTCTTCTTCAAACATTTCCTTTCCCTTCATGCCCTAAGTGAGCCCCTACAGATAAGACCATTTCCTGAAGTTTTCCTGTTGTCTAAAGGAGAGCTGTCTCAGGACTTGCAGGGAGAGAAATAAACATCTTAACTAACAAAAATGTAATATTGAAATTAACCGTTTCTCCGGGATGGGGTAGGCCACACCCACCAGCCAATCAGAGCGCTGTATACAAATTAGCCCAGCCAACATGGCGGCCGCCACTCACGGACCTGAGTAAATGGCAGCTTCCATTGCGCGGGAGTGAAAGTGAAACTGCGCCCACTCCGTTTAAACTGGCTCTAGCGAAACACACATTTGCAACATAATAACAATCATAGAATCCTCGGGAGCTGAAGGAAACAGCAGGCCTAACCACTAAGTAACTTTGTTTCATTATAGACGCTGCCAGGTGAGGTGAAGCAGAGAGGAGGTTTCGTTACATGTCTAGGCCTCGCCTTAAAGGAACAGCATCAATTATAGAAGATAAACAAACCCCAGAAACCTGCATCCAGCCAGCCTTGCTGGGACATTGGGTCAATGGGAGCTGTGGGCAGCCTGAAAGCGCCAATCAGCCCGTCACCCATGCTGTCCACAACCCAATGGGGTGAGGGACGTTCCTGGGGGGCTTGGCCAGCCTGGAGACAGCCATCTGCCCATCACCCAGGCTGGTCAGGCATGCCAGCAGGTAGACATCCCCAGAGGGGTCCCAGACTGTGAGAGGGCAGAGGCCGGGCTGAGGGACCTCCCAAGTGCACAGAGCGGCTGCAGGGCGGAACAGCGCAGGACCCAGGACCCATGAGTGGGAAAGAGGTAGCAGCGTTGGCGGCCTGCATGGCGGTTGCCCCGGCCCTTTGCGGGGCATCGGGGATCGGGAAAGAGGTGGTGGGGAGTCTCGGCCTGCTTGGCGGCTGCCCAGGCCCTTTGAGGGGCATCGGGGAGCGGGAAAGAGGTGGTGGGGGTCTCGGCCTGCTTGGTGGCTGCCCAGGCCCCTTGCAGGGCACCGGGAAGCGGGAAAGAGGCGGCAGGGGTTCTCAGCCTGCTTGGCAGCTGCCCAGGCCCCCTGCAGGGCATCGGGGAGCAGGAAAGAGGCGGCGGGGGTCGGGGGCCTGCTTGGCGGCTGCCCAGGCCCTTTGCGGGGCACTGGGGAGTGGGAAAGCAAGGCATCAGGGTACCGGTGAGGGGGAAAGAGGTAGCGGGGGCATCTTGGCCTGCTTGGCGGCTGCCCAGGCCCTTTGCGGGGCACCGGGGAGCAAGACAGCAAGGCTGAAGTGGCCAGGGTCCTGCTTGGCAGCTCCCCAGACCCCTTGGCAGCACCGGGGAGTGGGAAAGGAAGACAGCAGGGGACTGGTGAGTGGGAAAGAGTCGGCGGCCTGCTTGGCGGCTCCCCAGGCCCTTTGGGGGGCACTGGGGAGCGGGAAAGCAAGCTCTTGGGGGCTGGGGGCCTGCTTGGCGGCTCCCCAGGTCCCTTCCGAGGATCAGGGAGCAGGAAAAGGCTGGCCTGACCACAAGGCGGAGTTTTCCTTGCTTCCTGGTGGCTGGAGGAAGATGGGCAGTAGGCAAGCTTGGGAGGCAGGCAGCACCCAGCCCTGGCCACAGCTCAAAAAAAGAGAACAACATGCAGGAGAGGGCAAGAGTCTGAGACATCAACATAGAGGGGTGCCTGCTCCAAGCCTGGGGGCAGGCCCCCAGCAGGTAGACACACACAGGAGGACTGCTCCGAGCCTCAGATGCGGCTGGGGGCAGGTCCCCAGTGGCGACACACACACACACATACACACACACACACACAGAAGGCGCCTGGCAGACTGGGGCCATCATACGACATCCACTGAGGGGTTCCAGACTGTGAGAGGGGGCAGGCTGGGCTGAGGGACCCCCACCCACCCACCCCGTGCACGAATTTCGTGCACCGGGCCCCTAGTTAACTAATACAAGCCATTGAGACTTTGGCGTTGTCTGCTATGTAGCATGAACAGCAATCATCAAACCCTGAAACCTTTGGTATTAACTTTGAGATTAAGAAGGCAAGGAAACACTTATTCCTGTGAGAAAGGCAGAAAACATTAAATGTTCTATCAGAGTTGCCCTAATTGACTTCACCCACAGAGCTGAGAGTAAGATAAATAAATGTTTATTGATATAAGTTGAGCTCTAGGGGTTATTTGCTATGCAACATTATTCCAGTAACAGCTGGGTAACTAAGGCCAGTGACTCCATTTGTCTACTAGATCCCATTCCCCTTTTTGCTCTTCGAGACACTGCTATAATAATTTTTCTTATACTGAATAATCAGATTTACCTGTTCTACAGGTTTATTCCCCTTTTCGCTCTTCGAGACACTGCTATAATAATTTTTCTTATACTGAATAATCAGATTTACCTGTTCTACTGGTTTATTCCCAAAACCTATAATTTCAATTGGTCAACAAATCCTATTTGCACTATCTCTGAAATATATCCAGAAGTTGATTACTCCTTTTAACTCACAATGCCACCATCTACTCTCAGCCATTCTCATCTCTCACCTATTGGTCTCCCTGATTCCACCCTTCCCTTGCTACAATTTACTCTTAACATAGTAGCTACAATAGTTTGATCATACTTCTTTGCTCAAATCCTTCTAATATATTTCCAGGACACTTAAAGTAAAAGTCAAAGTTGCAATCTGCCTGCCTCTTTCTTCACCCCTTACTCTTCTCCACTATAACCCTCTTCCCCCACCCCAGATCATTCCCCTCTAGCCACACTGTCATCCTTGCTGGTCCTTGCACACACCAAGTCAGCTGCTACTGCAGAGGCTCTGCACTTGCTGTTCTCTCTACTTAGAATGCACTTGCACCAGTTTCTTCAGGTCTTTGCTCCTATGACATCTCAGTGAATACCCCTAATCCTGTTTAAAATTACAACCACTCATTTTTGCTTTCTTTTCTCTATAACACTTACCACATATAACCCATGATATATGTTACTGAACTGTTTATTCACTGTCTCAGATAGAATGAAAACACAAGGTATTTTTATCTGTTTTCTTTCATAGCTATCTCCCTAGTACCTACAATAGTGCCTGGACACAAAATAGACACTTACTGAGTATTTGTTGAATGAGTGAATTGGTCTGTAGGAAGAGAGTCAGGTCTAGTTTATATCTTACATTTCTAAGTTATAAACCAGGCACCTAGACTGGAAAGAAAATGCTACAATAAGGACAAAGATGCATATAGTTTCAGTAAGATTTTTTTCTTACTTTAGTACTGTCTTTTTTCTTTTATCTCATCTACATCAAAGGAAATAATTCAAAGAACTTATGAGGACTAGAATTCAACATAATTATATTTGGAGCCCTGGACTTAAACTCTATTTTCATAATTACAGTTCTTAAATATTTTAATATACTACTTATTTTTACCACCATAGGAGATTTTTAACCCTAGGTTGTATATTTGCATGTTATATCAGCTTCCTAAAAAATGAATAAAATGTTCAATTGTAATTCTTGAAACTGAAAACAATTTACCCAGTAAGAACTAAGATCAATTTTCAGAAAAGCAGTGTATGAAGTTCAGCTCTACCCTTCAACTGTCATTATTTTCTTTTAATTGTTAATCTTTCTCCAAACTAAAAATAATGTTTTTAATTAATTACTGCTTAAAGGTTCAAATATTACTAAAAATCACCATTTATCAAGCTATTGTAGAAGAGAAGAAAATTTAAGAAGAGCTGACAATATTGGTAGACAAGCACAGTACAAGCAATCCTCGAATGAAAGTCTGTTTACTTACCAGGCAGACAACATATATCAGCCATGAGAATAAATACAACATTAAATTAAAATGAGCTTTATTGTCATCAGGTATATAAAATGAACCTAGCTAGTAGATATAGGTATAAAGCGTGATGCTTCATTAACCAACACTAAATTTTTTTTAACCCAGCACATTTTATAATAAGGCTATCCCAGAATTATTTTGCTAGGGAACCTCTCCTCGGCCCCCATTCCCCCCACAGACTCAATTAGAGAGTGGGGCAGGGGGAATGAATCTATTCTTTATTTTAAATGTTGAACTGTCACCATCTACCAAGCCTTTGATACCTTTCCTTTCCCCAAGGAACTCATTACTTGGATTTCTAAGACAGTGCTGACTGAGACTAGCAACCTCATTAAAGACTTCCTTTTTTGTGGGAACTCAGAAAAGTAATCATAACATTTTCAAGTTCAGGTAACAGTCATCTTTTAGCATACTGATAATAAAGCCATTATATTCATTTCAAGTAAAGGTAACTATAATGGTGATTGAGCTTTTCATTACTTACCGAGTCCTAAAAGATCAACGGTCGGCTCTGCAGCTTTTTTAGGGCTGGTGCTTTTTTTAGGCTCTAATTGCTGATCTTCTTTCTTCTGTAACTTTAAAGTAAATAATCGATGTATTAATTTTTCTTAAACCAATCAAGTCTTCAAAACTCAATTATACAGATTTTGTATAAAGTTAGTGTAATAAAGCATATGAAGCATAGTGTGTTCGCTCAGCAGCAGGGCCCCACCAAGGGATCCTACACCAGCTTCTGCCCCTGGCTCGCCACCCAGCTCTGCACCAGGTGTGTCCCCTTAGCAGTGGGGACCCACCAGGCATGTGTGATCATGGACCCTCCGGTGGGAAACGTCCAGGCCTGCACTCACCAGCACTCCCACCCCCCAGTGCAGGAACCCTGAAGGGGTTGTGGGCAGCCTGAAAATGGCCCTCACTCCCTCACCCAGGCTGGCCAGGCATGCGAGCAGGTGGACATCCCCTCCCCCCCGCCCCAGGTGTCCCAGACTGCAAGAGGGCACAGGCTGGGCTGAGGGACCCCCACCCCCACCCCAAGTGCACAAATTTTTGTGCACCAGGCCCCTAGTATAAATATAACCTCAATGTAATTGTTCTTAGCCAATTAACTCCTTCATGTGAAATGACACTTTTTAAAAATAACTGCACTTGACATTATTTGCTAGCTACTGTTAATGTGCATCTATTAGCAGAAGTGGGGCAGGCCTGGAAGTCTTTATGAGCAGTTTACTCCCCTCACCTACACTGCTGAGCATTAGACCACTGCACCAAGGAAAACCTAATGAAATGTTATTTGACAAAGTTTTTCCCCTGAGTCTACACTATCAGTTACAATTTAAATATAATATTCTTCTAATTCTCAGTAGCTCAAGTCATACTTATATAGTCCAAACCATCTTTTTCTTTCATACAAAAAAAAAAAAATGCTATACAGGACTGGATTAAAAACCCATATTTAATAGATTCTTAACTAAAAAGTCTACCTCTCGGGTTAAGAGTGTTGGGGGTGTGTGAAGAGACTGGACAATAATTGTACACCTATGGATGAGGACAGTGGGGGGGCAAGGACAGAAGTTGGGGTGGGAAATGGGAGGAGGGGAGCTATGGGGGAAAAAAGAGGAACAACTGTAATAATCTGAACAATAAAGATAAATTAAAAAAATAAAATAAAATAAAAATAAAATAAAAAGTCTACCTCTCTATAACCAAGAAAATAAAACATTCACTCACTCATTCCTTTCTCAAACTATTTCTATAAGATCATTTCTTCTATAACTACCTAAAGAATTCATAACTTAGTTGAGTTCACTTTTTGTTAGCTATACAGATATATAATTTTTAAGAACATACATATCCTTACTTTTTAATAACTGTCTCCCTCAGAATTATTTTTAACCAATTAGTCTACCATCACAGACATCAATTATTTAATAACCTTCTGAAATACAAAATTATCAGCCTTAAGTATATATAATTTTCAGAAGTTTAACATAATATACTTCACACTCTATACTTTTCAACCTCCACTATAGATAAGATTTACCTTGCTTAGCTAAATAATTTTAAAGAAAACATCATTTATAGTAACAAAATAATTCTTTTCAACTGAACACTTAAGTTGCCAGAACATCCTCTTCAGGCAATTTGTAGCATTTATCCACTTATCCCTATTTTCCATGATACAGCCATGCAGAAAACAGGAAGAATAAGTGGAGCATGACTCTCCCAGCAGTTACAGCAGATCACTAATTCACACTCAGCCCTCAATCACTTTCTTCTGTGCTATTATATTCATGAGGAGCTTATTCCATATTTTTATTTTTATCTAATTTGTTGGTATTTTGTGACTAACATGTTCAGAGGAACTGATTCTATCTTGCAATGTCTGAACTAATTTTATTGCTTGGTCATTTAAAAATTTGAACAATATGACACTCATGTGCCCAGTTTATAAAAATGCTAAAAAGAACAAAGTCCAAGATTGAGCCCTAAAGAATGAGGCAAACTCCTTTGATATTGATATCAATCTAATTAACTGTATTCTTTTGGTAAAGCTGTCCATTCAGCTCAAAATCCACCTAACAATCAGATCGCCAGGCCCACCTGTCTATATCTTAACCAGAGGATAGCTAAGAATCTAGACCATTAAACTTAATCTGATAGGAATTCGTCTTTGGGAACCCATGTAGGCAACTAGTAAGTAATGTTAACACTTTGAAAAAGAAGTCATTAAAAAAAATCCCATTTGAATTTTGCATGGAATTTATGTCAAGCACAGTGATACAGTATTCAAAATCCACTTATATTTTCCTTCATAAAATTTGGACATTTGTCTATCTTTAAACTTCGGGTTCTCATTTTGTACAGTTTCTCAAAGAATGTTGGACACCAAATCACAGATCTAGGAATCCCAGAGAATAGCAATCAGGATAAATGCTAAAAATAAACTACACCTAGTCATATAATTTTCAAACAACAGAAAAATAAAGAAAAAATCCTGAAAGAAGTGAAAAGAGGAAAAAAGTTCTCTATAGAGGAGCAAATATCAGAATTACATTTAACTTCTTAGAAACCATGCAAGAAGAACCACACAAGCACTTCAAATATTTAAAGTATTGAAAGAAAAAAACCTCACAAACCTAGCATTCCGTATCCTGCAAAATTATCTTTCAAAAGTGAAGGAAAAATTAAATCTGAGGGAATCTGTTGCCAGAAGACTTGCCTTGCAAGAAATGTTGAAAGTTTTTCAGAGTTAAGGAAAATGATATATATATAGGTTAGAAATTCGGAACTACATAAAGAAAGGAAGAAATCAGAGAAAGAATAATGAAGGTAAAATGAAATATATATTACAGCAGTGCTTTCCAAACTATAAATATAAAAGACACTATAAACATTTGACATTTTAATATTACTATTATAATTTTAACTCTTCTCTCTTTACTATGCTTAGAAGCTGATAGTTTTATGTGTCATATCATCAGGTACAATGACCAAAACAAAGCATTACCAAACATGTGCATAGTATTATATTATGTCAGCCTGTTTTATCAGACACCTATTTCAAAGTTTCCACTATAGCCAAGTAAGGAACTCTCTAGAAATCATTATCACCTTACTACTAAGTCACAAGAAACATAGTAAATAATTTTATCATTTCACTACTTGCTTTAAGATGATGCACTAAGTCTATAGTGAAAACATGTTCACAGAAACAACTCAATTCTCAAACACATAGGATATTTTCTTGAACCCCCCCCCCCCACTGGCCTGGTTGCCCCCAACTTCCCCCCCCAGCCTGGTTGCCCCCAACTGCCCTCCCCCCCGATGGCCTGGTCGCCTCTCACAAGCCTCCCCACCCACCAATGGCCTGGTCACCTACACAGCCTGCTGTTCAGTCATTTGGTCGTCCCTCACTAACCCTCCCCACCGGCCCAGTCACCCCACACAGCCTGCTGCTCAGTTGTTTGGTCGTCCCCTGCCAGCCTAGTCATAGGCAGCCATCTTGTGAGGGTGTGAGGGTTAATTTGCATATTGCCTCTTTATTATATAGGATTAGCAAGATAATGTTATATGATACTATATGTCTAAATTCACAAGTATTCTAGTAATGTGGTAATAAATCCATCCAAAGATATAATTTAATGTTACCACACCAACACAAGTACAATAAACTTCCACTTACAGAGTTCACATGCACTAAACCCATGTTTTTATTTTTTACTTTTATTAGTTAATGATAATCTAAGAGTCACACTGGCATATAAGGATTTGGAGACTATGCTCTTTGAGTTAGTGCTGTACTGTTACTATAGTTACTAACTACTACCACTACTATAAATACTACTACTATTAGCCTCCCTTCCCCCATCCATTAGCTTCCAAACCAACCTGGTCTCCTTTTCTTCTAAAGAATGGAAATTCTCTCTCTTTGGTACTTAGTTGTGGCTACTTCAGAATAATGCCATACTATTTTCCAACACTTTACTTCTAGCTTTATCTTTTTTTTAAATTAGAGAAAGATATGTAACTTCAAGTTTAGAACTCCTGGTTCTGGGCCATCAGCTTATTGATGCTAGATAGGGAGGAGAGTGGGGAAAAACTTTGAAGATAACTAAACACATTATGTAAGTTATCAGACATTTTACCAACAACCATATTATTGTGTATGAAAAATTACTGTTCAAAAGTTGCACAGTATTTCCTATAGGGTTTGGGTAAGAATGAAAAGTCAAGTGATAAAGAAGGCCGCATTCAACATTGGATATGCACACTCACTGCTTTTTCTAAGTACACTGTTATCAACTAAAGACAACTATTACAAACAAGTTATCCCTGGCAGAGATTCAGGTCAGAAGCTGTGGGGATTTGAGTCCTGAAATCACTTACAAAATTGAATAATTCACACTCAGCTCCCACTTTTTCCTCTGGATAATAATGAGGTTAGACTAGACTGCTTATATCCTCATCAGCTCTAAAACATTAAAAGAATGCAAATAAAATCTTAACACAGGCCCTAAATATCTCCCCTCTATAGAAATAACTGTGTGGGTATGGCTACTGTTGGGCCCCATCTAGGGCTAGCATATACATTTCCATACATTAGTTAGTGCAGTAGAATCTTTAGTGCAAGAAAATAGCTTTCTAAATGGCAAAGCCTATAGACATTCTAAGACACATCATTAAAAAACATAAATTAGTTTCACTACCAGTATTATATTAATTAATACTCTTAGATCTGCAAACATTTATTAATAATTCATTCATTAGGACTTTTTGCTATAATAACAACAGATAGTACTTTTAAAAAATATCTTCTGGATTTTGGCTGCTTTCCAGTATTATATAAAGACTAGAGGCCAAGTGAATGAAATTCATGCATGGAGAGCGGGGGGGGGGTGCGTCCCTCAGCCTGGCCTGCACACTCTCCAATCCAGCAGGACCCCTTGGGGGATGTCCAACTACCGGTTTAGGCCCAATCCTTTGGATATTTAACAGGTGTACCAGTTACTAATACGAATTTTTTTCAGTACATAGTGTTACACATAATGTTGATATATATGTGATTTGATATGTATGCTATTTTGATGTATTGACAGCAAGCTTCAAAACTTCATGTCAAATTTTGTGAAGGTGTTAACATCATATTTTTACACTTAAAAATGTTGAATTTCATGCAAAAAAAAAAAAGAGCATTTGCGGGAAGTTTTAATTCATTACTCTATTTCGAAGAAAAGTGCTGCTGAAAGTTATCATATACTTCGGGAAGCTTATGGTAAACATGCTCCATCTCAAGATACTTGTGAACGCTGGTTTAAATGCTTTAAAAGTGATGATGTCGATGTAAAAGACAAAGAACGTCCAGGTCAACCGAAAAAGTTTGAAGACCAGCAATTACAAGCATTATTGGATGAAGATGCATGTCAAATGCAAAAAAAAAACTTGCAGAAAGATTAAACGTTGCTCAGCAAACAATTTCCAATCGTTTATAAGCAATGGGAAAGACTTTAAAGGAAGGAAAATGGGTGCCACATCAACTGAACAAAAGACAAATGGAAAACTGAAAAGTCATCAGTAAAATGTTGCTTCAATGGCACGAAAAAAAGTTTTTTTTTGCATCGAATTGTGACTGGAGATGAAAAGTGGATTTATTTTGAGAATCCCAAATGCACAAAATCATGTGTTGATCCAGGTCAACCATCAACATCGACTGCAAGGCCAAATCACTACATCACTTCGGAAAGACAATGCTCTGCATTTGTTGGGATCAGGAAGGTGTGGTGTATGATGAACTTCTAAAACCACATGAAACCGTTAATATTGATTGCTACCGACAACAAATAATCAATTTGCACCACACTTTGATCGTGAAACAACCAGAATGGGTCAGAAGACATGGCAAAGTAATTTTGCTTCATGATGATGCACCATCACACACTTCAAAACCAGTTAAAGACACATTAAAAGATCTTGGCCTGGGAAGTATTAACCCACCCGCTGTATTCACCAGACCTTGCTCCTTCAGATTACCACTTGTTCCGATCGATGGCACATGCACTTTCTGAGCAGCACTTCAAAACATATGAAGAAGTGGAAAATCGGGTCTCTGAATGGTTTGCCTCAAAACAAGAAAAGTTCTATTGGGACAGTATCCACAGATTACCTGAAAGATGGGGGAAATGTGTAGCTAGTGGAGGACATCACTTTGAATAAAGCACTTCTGATGTTTCTCTTGAAATTATCATGTTTTCTTTGATTACAAAACCCTCATTATTAACCGGTACATCCTACGTATCATTCATAGGCCAGTCAAAATTATCAATTTAAAAATTAGCCTGCCATAATTGGTCAAACATTTAATTAACTCACCCCTAATGCCTTGGCAGGGCCAGACCAAATGATTTCTCGGGCCTTATGCAACCTGTGGACCAGACATTTCCACCCCTGCTCTATATGCTTAGCCCTATTCTAGGAACTGGTATTCTACCATAGCCATTTGGGGGAAGTGCATAGGAAGTGGAAAGGGGAGAAGCAACTAATAAAACAACTGATCACAAACCAGAAGTGTGAAGTGCCAAAGGTACATTAGAAGAGGATGTTGTTTCAAGAGTGACTGGGGACTGGCTGCTTAGCTACTTTGTATTCAGTGGTCAGGGTAGGCCTCTCTCTGTGCTGCTATTTAAATTAAAATCTGAGTAACAAGAAGAAAGCACCATGGGAAGATGAGGAAAAGCATCTTGGACAGGACATAGAGTGCAAAGGTTCTGAGGTCACAATGAGTCTGATTTATTCTTGGAACACAAAAAAGGGGTGGCTGAAGCACAATACATAAGGGAAAGAGGGGGAAAAGGTAAAAAGGTAAAGTCAGAGACAGACAGGGGCAAAAGGCTTCAAGGTGTAAGACTATATAAGGCAAGGTATAAAGGTGTCTTTCTAAGTCACCTTCTAACAATGGGAAGTCACTGGTAGGTGTCAAGCAAGCAAGTAACATAATGTGAATTACTTTTAAAAAGACATAGTAGAAAAACAGGAAAAACATTTAGGAGGCTATTGCAGGGGTCCAGGGAAGAGATAATGGTGGCTGGATGAAGGACGACGGTAACGGTAAAGATGAAGAACAGTATAGTTACTAGGATGTTTACTGATGGAAGTGATGGGTCAGACTAAGTCAACTCAGATTTTACCTTAAGCAACTCAGTGAGCTGACTAGTGATGTGGTTTCTTGAGACAGGAGAGGCAGCAGATAGAGAAAGATTAAGAATTCTGGTTTGACCATGTTCAGCTCAAGATATCTGTCACATGGAGATTGACAGGAAGCTGCTGAATATATAAGTTCAGAGTTTTGAGGCTGAGTCAAGCTCAGAGATACAGATTTGGCAACCATCCTTGATAAATAAAGCTTTGGAACTATGCAGAGGGAGTGCAAAAGAAGGGAGCCCAGCCCTGAACTGAGGAGTTATATTTAGGGGTTGGCAGAGGAGATGAAGCCAATGAAGGATACTTACTAAAAGGAATAGGCATTCCACTTCATGTGAGAATAACATCAGGAGAATAGGGTCCATGGACACCAAGAAAAAAAAAGAGTTACCATCTATATGGAAAACTGATGGGAAGAAAGGTAAGAACAGAAAAATCATGGCAGCATGGACATACCAGTGATCTTGATTTGAGGAGCATTAGGAGAAATATTAAACAGAAACTAGAATAAAATGCAATGAGGAAAAAACCTTAAATAAGAAAATGTACACAATGACCAAAAATGACCCCTTCAAAAAAGGTGGCAGCTACAGGTGAAAATAACTGGAGGTAATAAGATACAGTAGAAAGGAAAAAAATTAGGAAGCAGGGGAGGGGGATCAATAAAGAATAAAGTTGTGAAGGTAGAATATTCAGAGCCCACATTTCACCAAGAGGAAAGGTAGAATATTCAGAGCCCACATTTCACCAAGAGGAAAGGTAGGGCACCGAGGCAGGCTATTTTGGTGGTGGAAAATAAGGAAGTTCCTGTATGGCTATTTTTTCAATCAAATATGAAGCAAAAACATTACTGAAATGGGGTGTGCAACATGTTTACAGAGAGAAGAGAAAGCATGAAATAACTCTGGAAAAGCAAATGCAAAGAGGAAAGTATAAGTCAACATTCAATCCCCATTTGAGATTTGCAGCCATGAACTGGAAGTGAGACCAGTCAGCAGACAGAGTTTCTGCTTAAAATGAGAGCACGGAATAGGACAATAATTGAGTAGAAACAGTACTTGCCAGACAGGAGTATCACTGAGGGAGAACAAGGTAGTCATAAGGAAGTGAGTAGAATGAGACTGTAGAATTTAAGTCAGGAGGACTATTTAAAATCATTCTATTTTGAGGAACATAGGTACACATCACATCTTCAGCAATATTTCTTCTTTTGATTAACTGCTTAGCTCTATCAAATCCTCATTTGACATAAGTAGCACTGATGTAATTAGAGCAGTTTTCCAACATTATCTATTTAAGATCTTTTCAAAGCATGATGAGTCAACTGCAGTGACTGGGCAGTAAATTTTTTCAATAAGGACTTCCTACATACAATGACTAATATGCATATTAAAACATCAGAAAAGGAGATGTGAAAATATCATTAAAAGATTAACTCTAATTAAACCAGATAAACTAGAAAACAAAATATACATACATCTGGAAATATACCTTTCTCCTGTCCTTTCTTCAAGAAATACTTGACAGACTACCATGCACTAGGAATAGTGAATGATTAAGGTTAAGGGATTTACACAATGAAGTCTTACACCCCTACTTTTAGGTCCTGACTAGTTTTATGGAATGAAGGGCGGAAGCAGGCTTATGGAGAGACCATAGGTAGAAGACAAAAGGTTTCCTCCTCTCTTCTCCCTTTCTCCCAGACTGGCTCTTAATTGAAACACTTTTTTTCTGATGTCATCTTTAAACCCCCAGAGTTGAATAGGATTCGTTACATAAAAGATGTTCAAAAAATTTGTACTGAAATTAGAATATCTGGTCAAAAATAGAGAAAATTGATGGTCCTGAAGAAAGCTAGGGCAGATGGGACCAAAACACCTTTGACCTTGGAGACTTTTGGAAATGAACCATATCAGGCAGGCTGGCTCCTAACTCGTCAGAGAGCAAGGAAACAGTATCAAGATCAGTTTCCCAAGAGCAAATCACAACTGAATCCATTTGATCAGACTATAAACTCTAAAGGTTAGGGATTTCTGTCAGATTTGTTTATTGCTATATCCCAAGTGCCTAGTACAGCATCTGTCACATATCAGTCACTGGGACACATTTGTTAAATAATTTGGGAGTACCTTTAGGATTATGCAGATGTGACCTATCCAAATATGCTTATTAACTATGACCTTAAATTACCACTTTAAACTTTAATCATAAACACTGAGGTCTTTCTGGCCCCAGGGTCCATATTCTTTTGGCTACACCATGTTGCCATTATTTAGCATAGATGTTATGCTAAATTTTTCTTATGGTATTAGAAAACTTGTCCCAAAGATATAAATACCTGCTACTCCCCAATGGGTATTAGTTGTTTAAATTAATCCATAGCAGACATTCCTAAGAAAAGAATGGCCTCCTTTTTAGGAACGCCTCCTTTTTAGAAAGATTAGTTCCAGCAATTGTAAGATGTGTGACCCTAGGTAAAATGTCACTTTGAATCTTCTGCTTCTCCTTTGTATGATGACCATCTTAAAACTATCTGTTTACTGTGAGAATTAGCACAAATAAATGCTTAGTACGATTCATGGCACTTAGTAGATATTTATTTAATCCCTTGATTTTTCTTCTTTCTTTCTCCACTTTGGCTATAATAGTAGTATACCAAGAGGCCACAGAGTATACAGTTTGAAGGCAGACTGTTCGGATTCAAATCTTGGCTTGGCTACTAAATAGCTATGTGTCCATGCATAAATTACCAACCTGTCTCTCTCAGATTCTCATCAGTAAATGAGGATAACAGTATCAACTTGTTATATATACACTAGAGGCCCGGTGCACAAAAATTTGTGCACTCGGGGGGGATCCCTCAGCCCGGCCTGTGCCCTCTCGCAGTCTGGGACCCCTCAGGGGATGTCCACTTGCTGGAGTGCCTGGCCAGCCTGGGTGAGGGGCTGATGGCCATTTAATGCTGCCCACAGCCCCTTCAGAGTTCAGGTCCATACTGGGGTGCCTGACCAGCCTGGGTGAGGGGCAGAGGGCCATTTCAGGCTGCCCACAGCCCCTTCAGGGTTCGGGTCCCTACTAGGGTGCCTGGTCAGCCTGGGTGAGGGGCAGAGGGCCATTTCAGGCTGCCCACAGCCCCTTCAGGGTTCAGGTCCCTATTGGGATGCCTGGCTAGAAGCAGGTATCTGGGATTTATTTAACTTCTATAATTGAAACTTTGTTGCCTTGGTCACCCCCCCCCCCAGGCTGGGTTGCCCCTGGCAACCCAAGGTCCCAGCCCGGCAGGTATCTGAGGTTTACCTTCTATAACTGAAACTTTATAGCCTTGAGTAGAGCTCAGGGCCCATAGGGCCCTGGCTTCCTCCATTGCCCAGGGCAACTCCAGCTCCATGGCCGGCGCCATCTTAGTTGAGCTAATTTGCATAAGGAGTGAGGGTCAATTTTCATATTACTCTTTTATTAGATTAGATAATATACATAGGGTGTTCCTGAAAATGTATACACACTTTGACAGCTGATAGCTCAACTGATGTTTCTTTCTTTTCAGATGTAACCCACTTGAATTAATAATGGTTTTCAAAGTTTGTTTTTGGAGACACCCTATATAAAGAAAGGGTTTAGAACAATAGCTCGTATTTATCAAGCATCAAGTAGGCACTTACTCTTTTTCTGATGTCATCTTTAAACCCCCAATGTTAAATAGGATTCGTTATATAAAGATGCTTAAAAAAATGCGTACTGAAATTTACGCATCAAATTTCTGCATATTGAAATGACCCATTAAATCCAATTGTTGACCCTTTCCAACTTGGCTGCAACAATCTTATTGTTTGTTTATTAGTCCTCACTGGAGGATATTTTTCCATTGATTTTTAGAGAGAGTGGAAGTGTAAGGGAGGAAGGGAGAGAGAGGGAAGAGGCGAGGAGGAAGGGAGGGACAGAGAAAAGTGAGAGAACACATCTTGGTTGCCTCCCATACAACCCACCACACATACACAGGGGATGGAACCTGCAACCCAGGAGGTATGTGCCCTTAACCGGAATCCAACCCTCAATCCTTCAGTGTGGGTCGAAGCTCTACTCACTAAACAACACTAGCCAAGGCTTGGCTGCAACATTCTTATGCACAGGCTTTAAGTTAATAAAACTACCTTTCATCAGAGCATTTATTGAGGACATAGTTTTCTTATTTTCTATTAAAGGAAATTTCTAATCTACTGTGAGGGACTGTAAAGCTTGCATGCTTACTGAACAAAAGTCTTCCTTTTTTTCATTAAATAGGAAATGAAAGCTTTGCACATGAAGTAATTGGATTTCTTTTCTTTTTATTGCCTCACTGGCAATAAAGCTTTAAATGATAGGGAAAAAAAACATTTAGAAATTCCATGACGAAAAAAAAATGTTGTAATTTACTACAAGCCTGTAATAGAACTTGAGATATGGTTTTCTGCCACAACTTACACATTCTTTATTACCACAATTTACTCTAATAATGGACAAGTATTAAAAAGCTATTATAACTTCAATTGGTTCCTTTTTCTTTTAGGGTTGAGGGCATTTTAGTATACAATTATTTAACTAACAAGTAAGGTTACTATCATCTTGTTATTGCTTTCTGTAAAACAATAATTCTTATTTTAGCTACTCAATTCTTTCTTTTTTAAACTAGGTAAAACAGTGAGAGAGAAAAAGCAAACTCTTGGCTGAAAGAACTTTCATGTTATAGTCACAACTGTTTCAAGCTATTTAAAATATTTACTCATTTAAAGATAACTTCAATTGCCAGAATATTTTGTATACTAAATTAGCACCAATTAATAAAAAATCTTAGTTTCTATACCCACCAGATTCTGTTTTTAATGACAATACCAGGTTTTTTGAAAATGCAAAATGACTGTTAACTATCATACAATCTGAAGGGAATATAAATTGGTAAAATGACTATGGAAAACTCTTAGGCAAACAAACTAAAGCTGGACATACATATTTCCTATGCTGGAACATTTATACCTTTAGGTATACACCCAATAAGCTATGTGAATATGTTTCTTACAAGGCATGTACAAGAATGTTCATAGTAGCTTTATTCATCAAAGTCCTAAACCAAAACAACTTGTGTCAACCAACCGTAGAATGGAAAAATCAAGTATGCCACAGGTAAACATGAGTCATACTTAACAAGAAAAGAACACACACACAAAAAAAATCATTGAATCTCACAGAGACAATGATTAGCAAAAGGAACCAGACTGGGGGGGGAGGGGGGGGCGCGCGGGATTGAGAGACATCTGTAATACTGTCAACAATAAAATAATTTTCAAACATAAAAAAAAGACGCAGAAATAGTAGGTGCTGTATGACTTCATTTACATAAAATTAAAAGCAGATAAAATGTATCTATACTGACAGAAATTTGAATAGTGATCAACTTTGGGAGAGGGCTAAATAGGAGGACTAAGAAAGTGAGAGGTGCTAGTAATGCTTTGCATAGTAATCTGTGCATTGGTTACACTAGTGTATATATTTCTAAAAATTCACTGGGATATAAACTCAAGATCTATAGATTATCTAATCTAATAAAGGAGTAATATGCAAATTAACCCTCATTCTGTTACACCTAAGTCATGCCCACCAGCCAATCAGAACGACACTATGCAAATTAACCCAGCCAAGATGGCAGCAGCCATGGAGCTAGAGCAAACAAGAGGCCAGTAATGGAGGAAACTGCCTGCCTAGGCCAGCTGTGGCCTCCGCTCAAGGCTACAAAGTTTCAATTATAGAAAATAAATAAACCCCAGAAATCTGCTTCCAGCCAGCCTCGATGGGACCTTGGGTCAATGGGAGCTGTGGGCAGCCTGAAAACAGCCTTCAGCCCCTCACCCAGGCTGGCCAGGCACCCCAGTAGGGACCCGAACCCTGAAAGGGCTGTGGGCAGCCTGAAAATGGCTCTTAGCCTCTCACCCAGGCTGGCCCACACTCCGATGGGGTATGGGTCCCACTAGGGGGCTTGGACAGCCTGCAAACAGCTATCAGCCTCTCACCCAGGCTGACCAGGCACACCAGCAGGTGGACAACCCCCAAGGGGTCCCAGACTGGGTGAAGGCACAGGCCGGGCTGAGGGACTCCCACCCCCCGAGTGCACAAATTTTTGTGCACCAGGCCCCTAGTATATATATATGCCTCAGTGACCGTTATGACTGAACAACCAGTCAACCAGTTGCTGTGACACACACTGACCACCACCAGGATGCAGACATTTGGCGGTGAGGGAAGGAGGAGCAGGGGGAGTCGGGAACCACTCGGTGGTGGGGCGCTAGCATCAGTTCTTACATGCCCAGCCCAGCGACCATAGCCTTCTCTCCTGACCCCACCCAACCCCTCTGGGATGGGGAACTGAGGGGGGGATGGGGAGGCGTTGGCAGCAGATGTGGCCACTTTTCAAGGGAGGGCTGGCTCCCTCCTTGAGGCCAATGGCCAAGCTCCTGTACCCTGTCCCTGTCCCTGCCCCCAGCTGTCTGACCCTATCTATTTCTCCAGATCTATAGTTAATAATTAACACATTTGCGAGAAACGAGTAAAATCGGATCCACCAGGGAGGCTGTCAACACATATTTTGCAAAGTAAATAAATAGAGACCTCTTTTTAAACTAAAACACTGAAAGTTTCATAGAAAAATATCAAATAGATCAAAAGATATGAATATTTTACAGAAAGTCTAGTTTTGGCGAGAAAATATAAAAAAAGCCCACGTTACGACGCGATTTGGCAGAAAAACGCCCAATTACAAAGTGTTAAAATGCAGAAATAATGATGGGAATCAGAATGGTAATAGGAGGCCATAAACCTGGGCAAGAGACAACTTTAAAAGACAGATGCTCATCTAGAACAGCCATCTTTTGGCAGGCAACAAAACAGAAGAGCTAGAAATCCCAAGGCCAGGGCTCCTCTACGATGTACACATGTGGACACTTTTTAAAGTTAGAACATGTATGCCTCCCATGTGAGTGGAGAAATACCTCATCTTCTCCTTACTGCATTTATGTTTTATTATTTTAAGTCAAATGACAACAGATTAATTAAGGGATAAAGGACATAAAGAAAATGATCTTTAAGTAAAATAAGAAAAAGGTTTTAAAACTTTTCTTCAAGTTTTTGTACATTTAGAAAACTAAATTTTTTTGGGGAAAAAAAGTATTACCAGAGAAAGCACATATTAACACATCCAGGCCACTACAAGTTTAGGCCTCAAAGTATAAGTCCTTTCCCATCTGTTTTTAGTTTTTATGGGGTAGGAGGGGAAATAGGGAAAGAAAAAAGCTAAAACTAATATATCAAGTTTTTATATTTAGAAAATGTTTCCTAATATAAAAAACATAACATTAACATTTAATTGTTTTGAATAGTCTATCACATAGTACGTAAAATGGAGAAGAGAATCATCTAAGAGAACTAGAAGTATTCATTTAAACATGTATCCTATATAATAAAAGCTTAGGTGGCATTACACCCTCATCACAAGATGGCCAGCAGGGGAGGCTAGTTGGGGGCGACCAGGCCTGCAGGGGAAGGCAGTTGGGGGTGATCAGGCCTGCAGGGGAGGGCAGCTGGGAGCGACCAGGCCTACAGGGGAGGGCAGGCCGGCAGAGGAGGGCAGTTGGGGGCCATTGGGCTGGCAGGAGAGGGCAATCAGGCTGGCAGGGAACAGTGAGGCATCAATCAGGCCGACAGGGGAGTGGTTAGGGGCGATCAGGCAGACAGGCAGGCGAGCAGTTAGGAGCCAGCAGTCCCAGATTGTGAGAGGGATCAGGCCTAAACCAGCAGCTGGACATTCCCCAAGGGGTTCCAGATTGGAGGGTGCAGGCTGGGCAGAGGGACACCCCACTTCATGCACAAATTTAATACACTGCGGCTCTAATATAAATATATTTGTATAACTTAAGCCTATTTTATTTTTGATTCACTATTATTTTCACTTGTAAGGATGTCATTAATAAATGGGGAGATAAAATGTCCTTATTCACATCTGTCCATTGGTGGCTGATCATTACCCAGTTGGACAAGCAGACCTTTTCTCAGTTCTCTCTAGTATACTGACTTTTAGTCTAGAGCCTGTAACTTTCCCTTTCCACAGTACCACAGGTCAGTTCAACACATTATCATTACAGGTAAAATAAATCAATACCTTGTTTTAAAAGTTTAAATGTCATATTAAAACATAATTTTTTGAAATAGCATAACTACAATAAAAAAGATTACAACCCAGATAAGTAGAATACTCAGCTAAAAGGTAGCCAAAATATATGCCATAATTCATGTACTTAATAACATGGCAATAGAATGTTCAGAAGAAAATATCTATTCAGTGTTCCTGGAAATTATATAGAGTTGGGAAAGGATTACCTAAAACAAAATGTGAAAACAAGTAATGGCCATACTATGAAGGACTTAGCCATTTCTACTTTATTATAAGCAATTAGACTTGCTAGTATTTTTTCATTTTTCCCAGTGTTCAGGTCCTGCTAAGTTTTGATGAATTTGGGATCCTTTTTTTCTGCCTCTAGTTTTTCTGGCACTGCAATATTTTCAAATAAAAGCAGTAATCTAGACAAATAATTTTAAGTACCATAAAAGTGATACTCCAGAAGATTATAAAGTTTATGGCTATAGGGTCAATGCTTTCTGTGGCTCAAGTCTATGATTGTAACCAAATTTTTATTCTAACACTCTGTTCCAGTTTGCCTCCAAATGCAGGTGGTTCTAATCAAATAGGAATTAGATGAAAAAATTTTGATTATATAAGATAAATTTTACCTTAATTTCTAATAAGGAAATGGCTGATTTTGGTTTTAAATGATGTTATATTTTACCTCCCACTTAATGGCATTATCACAAACATTTTTTCATATACATAACTGTATCATTTCATTTCAGTATCTGAGTAAAACTGCTAAGAAAAGAAATTGTGTCCATACTCCTGAGAAGCCTTTCTCTCACTGGTGCTCTCCAGTGAGTCATGCAGCAGGAACACTTTTGTTCTTCTATCAAGACCCAGTTTCATAAATGTAGAATTTAAATCAGCGATTCTGGAGTGAGGGCCAATTAACTGAATAAACTGTAATTATACACAACATAATTGACCCTTACCAAAAAAAAAAACCACAAAAAAACAAACAACAAAACGTTGACTAATAAAAGCAAAACACAAGAATATTTATGGCATTATTCCATTCATACATTCAAAAAATAGAGAAAAACAAATCACATTACTTAGAAACACATGCAGAGAAGGTGAAACTACTTCTACAATGCAAGGGAATGATTATCTCTGGGGAGAAGGGAAGTGATTTTATTGGAAAGAGTTATGGGACACAGTTTCCGGGGTGCTGGCCATGTTCTATTTCCTAATTTAGGCGGTAGATACATGGGTGGTCACTTTATATGTAAGTTGTACATATACAACTGTACGTAAAAGTTGCACACGTGGCATAGCTCCTGGTATAAGCAGATGATCAATAAAACCAACTATTATTTATGATGATATTAGTCTGGCTACTACTGCTATTATAGGATGGGACAAAAGTAGGTTTATAGTCATTTATATGCAAAATAATAAAATAACTAAAAAAAATACAAGAATAAACTGTTTCATGTGCTCACAACTATAAACCTACTTTTGCCCCACCCTGTATTTTCATTGGTAATACTACTAATTTTTCCTCCACAGATTGATTATATACACCCTCTGAACAAAATCAGCTCAGAACATACAGAAAAATGCCTATATTTGAAATAAAGCTTCTTTATTTGTGCTATTTTTCTTTCAAATTCCCGTTATAATTGTAAATATCTTTCTTTTTACACATTGTGCACTATCTTGACCACAAAACTTTGATAGAAACTAAAGTTTTTCCCTCTGTGTGAGTATTCTCTCACAGGCTCCTACATGAGCAGCAGGAGTCCTCAACCTCTGCAGGTTGAGCAAGAATTATAGATGAGGAATGACCTTGACTTAATAAAACCCAAGTACTTGAAGGAAATAGCAGAAATTTGAGAAGGGAGAAAACGTATCTAGTTGTGATGTTTAGAGGGGAGCATGGAAACAACAGAATGAGTAAACTTTAGGTAAGAGGTGGGGAGAGGAAAGGACATTTTTTGGAAAAGCAGTTTAAAGAAGGAAAATTTGTTTAGGTAACAATGGACAAGTATGACTATATAAACAATGCAGGGAGACTGCTAGGAAGACAGGTGAAGAAGAATCAGATGGTGGATGGAACTGACTGCTACATGAAGAATTGAGAAGTCTTTGGATGCTTAGTACATCTTAACTTGCTGAAGGCTTGTTTATAACTCTTTGAATGCAGAGACTCTACCAAATGACAGAAAGAACAGTACATAGTCACACTGTACACTTTGTAGTACGTAATGATAGCCTGATAAAGTCAATTTTTAAAATTTCAACAAGAAAATCAAGAATGCTCCCTTTATTGACAATCCCCCTACCATGTTTCCATAGTTCTATGGTGAAATGCATTCAAAGCCAAGCAGCCATAATTACTTATAAAAAATCTAATGTTCTCTCTACTTCTAGTTTGTCTAATCCTGCAGATTACTGCCAAAATAATTTTCCAAAAGAATCCTTGTGAATTAGCTGCTTCATCTGCTTTCGGCAAGTATAAATGTTTCCCACAGTCTTTCCTCCAATAAAGAATCAAGATCTACAATTTGAGCTCAGTCTACTGTTTTGGTCTACTTTTTCACCAGTTTCTATCATAGATATATTAGGGGCCCGGTGCACAAAAATTTGTGCACTTGGAGGGTGGGGGTCTCTCAGCCCGGCCTGTGCCCTCTTGCAGTCTGGGACACCTAGGGGGGAATGTCTACCTGCTTTGGCATGCCTGGCCAGCCTGGGTGAGAGGCTGGGGGCCATTTTCAGGCTGTCCACAGCCCCTTCAGGGTTCGTGCACTGGGGGGTGGAAGG